>JAODUP010000681.1:0-62500 GCA_025642065.1 Paralvinella palmiformis | reverse complement strand
GCTGGTGTTTGAAGACAGTGTCATAAATGTACAAAGTTAGCAAGGTTTAGCTCTGAAGAAAGAAACGATACGGCAATTAAATGATATCTCTGAATAAAGCTGATTGGCCGGTTAACATAAACACCTGTCAGCAATTGTCATCATCCGACTTCGGTGTGTTATACTCTGTAGGTGATTCGCTTTTTAGAGTTTTGTTCCACACCGACTGAGGGACATGGTGAGAGATCGTACACGTCTCGCCATGCAAGGTAGTCGTTCTTTATTCAGACCTCAACCTCCTCCGATGAACCGTCTGGAGTTTGAAGTCACGATTGCAGATTCTCTGTGTCAGTGCCTTCTCCCAGACTGCTAAAGCAGAAACGCAAACACAAACACGCGCTCGCAAAGACTTTCATAAATATTTTTAAGTTGTTTAAGGTATTATCTGTAGGTGTGTGAAATGTTGCTGTTTATTACGTTCGCGTTTGTTGACATATTAGACTAAAAGGGCCAAACAATTATGGTAGTTAATGACGTAAACCAAAAGATAAACATCGTTCATATAAATAGCCAGGCATGGGATTTGAACCCCTGTGCTAGGGGTCTGTGGCCATCCATTCTACCAGTCATACCATCGACGGATCCGTATGTCCGTAGAGGTCGACATTCTATCGAGTAGACCAGCCTCAACAGATTTATATACTAAAGTACTCTCCCTAGAGGAAGCACTGTACATCTAATAAAGTATATTGTATGTACTCATGACAAACCTCTGAGCTATATTAACACCCACCCCCCAAAAAAAAACCCACCGTTTTATTCCACATATTCCTGACCGTAATTTCCGTTATTTGTCCACATATAGAAGTTTCTATACAAATGCGGCTTGTCAACGAATATCGTTTTACGGGTTAGTGTTTAATTAAACCGATCATCGTGTAAACATGCCACAAAAAACCCCATCTAAATTTTTGTATTCATAACCCATCGGATCACTGAAGACCACTTCGAGGATTGGGTTAAAGATCACTTGCATTGCGGGTCCAGATTCATTCACGTGCCATTAAACGTAGAACAAACACGGCCGAATATTGCATTTTTAAATACCGAAAACAACACGCTATCGGATGTAAACGGATGTCATCAGCCCCACTGTACACGGCAACTGTTTACATTACACCTGGGACACACCCTGTTTATACATATCTTTAGCATTTTATGTCCCAGCGCGTTATTTCTCAAAAAATAAAATGGAAAAACGGATCAAAAGGGGGGAAAATTGAGCGATGCTGGAAACCTCTCCAAAACATGGTCGTGAGTTCATCATAATAATATTTCACTGATACCTAACTATCTGGTCGGAGAACGTCTCGCATTTAAGCAATTGGACATCAATCCCGTGATCTCCCATCACGTTGACGTAGAATAACAAAATATACTATTAAAATGTCATTGTTCAGAGAGTCTTTACATTACGAACTAACATACACAACACAATTTTTAATCGGTCCTACATACTGTCAAAAAAAGAAAGAGAAAAATATGTTTACGTCTGATGGAAAAAGTTGTTGTTGTTGTTGAGTTGGGGTATTTAGCCTCGGTGCAGGCCAGGGGTGGGATATAATAATAATAATAATGTATATTTAATAAAGCGCCCTTACTAGCAGGAGCCAATCAAAGGCGCTGTACAAATAATATGTAATATACTAATACCCCAAATAATGTGTGTAAAAACCATGTAATGATTTAAAAGATAATAATTATTTATCTGTTTTACCTGAGTGGCAGTCTTTGAATTTGATCGGCTCACTGATGATGCTTGACAAGGATATATGGCCTAGGTCTGACCCCCCCATCGAGTAAGCCAATCCCATACCCACAGATATAAGGCGGATTCAAACCCAAAACGTGGAGGAATACTATCCGAGCGTCCTATCGTGGACGAAGTAAACCGAACAGTTCATTCTATTTAGAAAATAGTGTGGTCATCACATTTCAGACGTTAACTGTATCGCATAACACTGTGAGTCAAACACCATCAACCCGACAATTAATAGAAAACTGATGACAACTCGGTTTGGTATATGGTATAAATGCTGATTATTAATATTAATAATAATAATCATCATCATCAAAATTAGGTTTTTAAAATTTTCTAGTTATTGTAGAACACATTTAAACACTTCACACACACACACACACACACACACACACACACACACACACACACACACACACACACACACACACTACTTTTATTTATTTACCACTGATTCATGATATCCGTTCCAAATTACAAACAAACCATCTCACGCAGAAGGAAACCGAGAAAATAAATCGATGATCGAAAAAGTTCAAATTGAAATTTATTGATCGCGAATTTACGGACGTATATCAAGAAGTGTGGAGACTTTAAGTCAACTGGAGCTTCACCAACCGTCCCCAACCACATCACCGCTAGCACTTAAATCGTTCTGCCCCAAAACTATCAACAGTGTAACAATCAAGTGTCATCATCGACTGTCATACTAGGTCTCATGTGTTGGAGAACAATTACCGATGTAGCCGCATCAACAACGAACGTTTACCGAACGTGGTGACGACGGTAACGTTTATAATCTACGAAGAGGACCCCCCCCCCCCACCCAAACCGACGTCTATATTATAACACGTCGTAGTTATCGATCAAATCGAGGCAGTGTACGGGGTGGGGTGTATATTGTTTGTCATTATATTTCCACGGCTTCTAGAGTGCGTCATACGGCAGCAAACCTCACCGTTTTCGGCAGCACTTCGTTCGACGTTATTTCCCCAGACGATCGATCAATGGCTAGCTATGCCGTACTGCTCCCGAATCGGGGCCGGGTAAGAGGCATGCCGCGAGTAGCCAGCAGGTCACCGAGAAAACTTTCCTTCTCGATTTCCACCAGATACCAATCTAAAACTGATTAGGCCGAGGTACTCCGAGGAGCAGGAACCAGTAGCCGAACCTTCCGGTGCTACCTCGACGAGGCTCAAACCATTCGCCTCACCTCCGCCAGGTAAACTGTTCGCTGGGTATACCAAACCAGACACGAGATACGTCCCGGCAACGACACGTATACGAACTGCTTTGCGTCGTACAGCGCCGAAATAGCTGTATCTTCTTAAACAATGGAAATAAACTAGACATCAATAAATTCGCAAACTGTGCAGGAAACAATAGCTAAACGTCACGAACAAAGTAACACCGAACCATATTTCGTGTTGACCTCTGACGTTCTCTCCCGTGGAGAGACGGCACAGAGAAATTCGTCTACGACGAATTCAGTGAAATTGCAGCTGATTTATTGGCCCTCCATCAAGCGGAGGTTTGCCAGGTAAAAACAATCCCTCCCCGCTGTACCAACATGTGGTTCGCTTTTATAGCCAACATGTATTGGAGTTGCCTTTTTTCCCCCTTCTTCTTCGCATTTCAGTCACACTCCATTATCGAGGTACCGAATTGTCTTCACTAGAGTACGGCACACTTTTTGCGAAGGTTTCATGAATTAATATTGCCTTCCCGAAATTCGATCCCGACTCGTGCCAGAACATGCTGCATTGATTGGTAGGACGAAAACGAAAAAGAGCGGCGTGCGGTTGTGTAGAATGTTTTTACGTTATTTATACATTTTGCTCGGCGCAGGAATGCTTCAAGATGAAGCCCGAAGCCCGTATCTATCAGCTTTTTCCGCTTCTAGGAAAGTCTGCGATCATCTTTCTGATGCCAACGTGGAATAAACAGGTTATTTAGCCATTTTGTGCACTTTTCGCTGTCCCTGCGTATATATATATATATATATATATATATGGCTGGCATTCCTCGTGCGGCACACTGATAAGCTTTGCGTGTGTTTGTCTGCCTGTCTGGCTCTCTCTCTCTCTCTCTCTCTCTCTCTCTTTGTGTGTGTGTGTGTGCGCGCGCGCGCGCGTGGGTAGTTGTGTATTTACTCCATCGTATACATATATGAGTTCTCTCCCTCTCTCCATGTGCGTTAGTGCATAGTTATATTACCATTCATTCATTTCTTTCTCAAATTTTTGGAATACAAGTACCTCAACCTATACTGCATGCGATGGCGTGAGTACGAACACGAGTACACGGCCAACACACTTTATAATTGCCACAGGTACCAATCGATCAACACCAACACAATGATTCTCATCAGGATCGCGAATATTATCCCTAACTGTTCACACCCAAAACAAGTTGTGACCCTACTTAACAGACTATCCTACTCAACGAAGTACAACTTACGCGCATGCCGTATCCATATTTTCCCCGCACCTATCATCGGCTAAAGTGCCCAAAGGGGACACGAAGGCTGCCCCACCCACCCCCACCCCCACCCACACCATCGGAGGAAAACATTTCTCAACAATATCTGGCCATTTATTATGTGAACTTTCTAGCTCTCAGTCAGCTGCTAACACCGAGCAAAGTTTAAGTTAAATTTCTCAGAAGCGACTCGCCAGTGACGTATAGACCAACTTCTACCTACTCCACCCAATGTTGACAAACAACTAGGGCACAGTAAGATGGCGTGGCTCGTCATGCCACCAAATAACATCTTATCTATTAGAGGAATGGCTTACTGGCAAAACAGTCTCTCACCACACACACACACACACACACACACACACTCTCTCTCTCTCATCGTCAATATATTCAAGTGTCTCTTATCATTAGTTATTGTAGCATCTCTTTAGGTTTGCGGTACAATCTCTCTGTTATTAATTCCTGTACAAACATTTATATATACCCCTGTGCTGGCTGATTAGCCAACACAATACAATATAGAACTACGGTCAATCATGGATGAGGCTAGTTCGTTAACCGTTCAGCTTACGTAGTAGCATTTAATCCTTGGCTTAAATAATGTTGTTTGTATGCCCAATTACCTTAATATCACTGAATCAACAGTTTACCCGACATCCGAATTCACATAAAATCCATGCTCCCCCCCCCCCCTCTCTCTCTCTCTCTCTCTCGGAACACCTTCGTATTACTCTCTTGGACCCGATTATACAGAGTTCTGTTGCTTTTGATCGTAACAACGACGAACAGAATTGAGATCAAAACTGAGGTCTGTTTACAAATAAACAAGCACGCCAAACAATATTGCGCATTAACTCTACCTGCCATCACACACACACACACACACACACACACACACACACACACACTAATGATAAATCCATCACTGACTGTTTCCTATACAGTTATCTGTTCCGAGGTATAATACCCTGTACCAGACGACGCCCAGCGGCTAAATGAGGGTCGACATTATTTTACGATATCAGCTAAAAGGCTGCTGTGACGTAACGAGGATATCGGCAAGGTCATCAAACGAACAACCTATTTCATTTCCTGTTAAAAACAGCTATCGTGATTGTTGGATCGTATTTTAGATTGTTTCCAAACTCTCCACTAATTCGCACACACACACACACACACACACACACACACACATATATATATATATATATATATATATTTTCATTTACTCACTGTCACACTAAAACAAGCCAATAGCTAACTGTATTAAAAATAAAATGAATTAATGTTTTGGTGGATAATAATGTATCCCAGGTTTCTATCAACGATTCTTCTACTGATCTATTGTGTATACTCTGGTTGCCTTGGTGATAAATAAATACTAATGGCTGGACGACATCTATTACTGTTTAAACTGAACACCAAAAATATGTATGAATTACTGCCGAGGGCAGTTGAAGATGTGAAGGTGCTACATCGTACATACAACTTTAAACAGTACCCATCACCATCCTTGGCTGGGATTAGATGTCTTAGTCCTAGCCTGAGAGAGAGAGAGAAATAATCCAGGTTTATTCAGAAGCTAAACAAGTTATATGCGTACAGTGATTGCGACTGGTCGGATATCACACGTATCAGGAGGACAAGTCACCTCTCTTTATTCGGTATCCCGATGAATAGTGGAGAAGCGGTATTCATACTTCTCTGTGCCAGTGCACTGTAACCCCCCCCCACAGACACACACACAGTCACACTCGCCGTGTTAGGTAACTGAGTCGGGTCACATAATTATTTCTCCGAAGTTGTTCAACCTTGCCAACAAACAAATAACATATCCATCAAAACAACGTACACACGACTGTCCAAAATGTGGATACATTGTACGTATGTTGAAATTTATGACTATTTAAGTTTTATATACGTGCTGAAGCATATATGTGTGGCTTTATGTATCCATAGACTTACGCACCTATAGATTTATGTACGGATTGATTTACGTTTGCATATATTTATGTATGTATAGATTAGTGCAGATATATATTTTTTATAGATGCTTGATGTGCCCTTACATGTATATGTATCCTAAATATACACACACACACGTACACACACGATGATGATGATGATAATGATGATCATTATCATCATCCAGCTGCGTTCCATCTGCCATAACCATCGTCACACAGCCGTAACAGATCTATATTCGCCAACATGTTGATGGTGTTCAAAATCGATGTCATCTGGTTGTCTTCCATCTGAATCGCTTCAGCATGGATCGGTGGCTAGCAAATATTATAAATACCAGCTGGTAACCGAAGTCTCTGACTGACTGACTGACTGACACACACACACACACACACACAGATAGAGAGAGAGAGACACACACCTGAAGAAGCACACACACACTCCTGAAAAAATCATCACACACATACACACACGACTTCATGTAACGTCCCTGGCTTGAAACATACAGAAGTATGTCCAGTCTGCCAGGGCAAGAATATTCTGTTCCCGCCATTCATTTTCTGGCACAGGTAAAATGGTGTTAATGAAAATATTCCATAAACTCATTTTGGAAGAAGAAGGAAAAAAACACGCACAAGGCCGGCGAAAAATAAAATCAACACATTAAACACGATCGAACAACACGAAACAGGTCTGACTAGATCAAATAAAACGAGTAGCATTGTTGCCAACAAGTTAAAAAATTTGGATCATTAAAAATAATGAGGCGCAAACTTTGATAAAAAAATATTGTTTATCACCTGCTGGAAGTCTCTCTCTCTCTCTCTCTCTCTCTCTCTCTCTGTGTATGTGTGTAACCCCCCCCCTCTGTGTATGTATCTCTCTGTCTATCTGTGTGTTTGTGTGCGTGTCTCTCTCTCTCTCTATCTCTCTGTCTCTCTCTATCTCTGTGTGTGTGTGTGTGTGTATGTGTGTATCCTCCTCTCTGTGTATGCATCTCTCTGTCTATCTGTGTGTTTGTGTGCGTGTGTCTCTCTCTCTGTCTGTCTCTCTCTTTCTCTCTATGTGCGTGTGTCCCCTCCCCTCTGTCTCTCTCTCTCTCTCTCTCTCTCTGTGTGTCTCTCTCTCTCTCTCTCTCTGTGTGTGTGTGTCCGTGTGCGTTGCTAAAGCATGTTTCTTGTGCGTGTGGAGACGTATGTGCCAAAACAAATACGCCCCACGTAGACTTCACACTGGAGGCCGGATACGAGCTCATAAAAAGTTGGCTCGTTATTTTTTTTATTTAGACGTTTATTTTTAGCTCCGAACTTCGCCAAAGGCGAAGTTCTGATATCGCGAACTAACTCGCCTCGGACAAGAAATTCATATCTCGCTCTAATTAACTTACAAACAACTCTTCTGTTCCTACGGCATAGTTCTAATTTTAAAAATAATTCCCAAACAAATTCACAACAGCAAACCGGCGACGTGTTACAACTGCCCCAAATATGTCCCCCAAAGGTAAATCGATTTTTATTTTATATCACACACACACACACACACACACACATATATATATATATATATATATATATATATATACACACACATATACCTGAAAGCACAAAACCTAAGTACACGCCATGTTCGCTTGTACTAAAATACGAGTGGACTAAATTTGCAAAAAAGTATGAAAAACCAGTGTTCTACATTCCACAAACTGATGTGCGTGTGCGTGCGTGTGTGTGAAAACAGTTTTTGTAAATGTTACCTCACTTGTATGAGACATAAACTGTTGTTCGCTGACGTTTCACCATCCCCCCCCCGTACCCGTTACACGACAGCATTAACTCACCAGGGAGTATACTAGTAGGAATGGCGTTAACGGCTGTCGACTCTAGATAGGCAATCTACAATAACCAATCGCGTGAACCACATCGTGAACTAATGACTGAAAGCGTGAGATCAGCAACCAGTAGTTGGTGGCTTCGCACCAAGATCCCCTCAATTACACGTTCACCACGTTAAGACCGAGCCGCCACAGCTTGACTCACACCGAGAGTGTCGTACCCTAGCGACTAACCCGCCATATTTTGAACGATAATGGAACCCAAAATTGGACCAAAGTATCGGAGACGGAGCGAGCAAATGTACGATAAATAACAAAATTTAAACATTCTCTGAACACGATCAGAGTAAGATAACAAAGATGTTTATAAATTGGGTGGTTCTCAGGAGACAGAAGAACGGTCACGACGGCCGCAGTGAGAACCCGGAAATCTGCCGATCATCGACGAGCTCTATTTCACGAGGAAACAGACGACATGCTGAGGAAATTGCTAATTAACGAAATAATTCCCTTAATTCTTGGCCCGTGTTCGTCATTAGAGTTGTGGCTGTGTGTCAATATTTACAGGGACTTCATGTATCCGACTCACTCTCTAATTTTCTCCCTCTCTCTCTCATTCTTCCTCTCTCTCTCTCTCTCTCTCTTACTCTTTCGAACAAAACTAAATGTGACCGTTGTTATATTGTACCGAGAGAACAGCAGCAGACCACCCGTGGCCCAGGGATCTCTGATCTCTACATATTAATAATAAAAATAATATAGTATGCTTTCCTAGCAGGTGTCATTCAAAGGTACTTTACAGCGAATCATCCAATACGAGCTACCAAACATTAGCCAGAACTAATCACTGATGAATGTTAATTTAGCCGACAACAACCTCGAAATGATGAGTTTTAAGAAAAGGTTTAAAACACATCCAGGAGATCAAATCCACAGTTGTCGTGTGACTGGAGTCGAAACACATCCACTTGTCATATCATCGGTACGGATCATCTTCAAAAACCACCCCCGCCGCCCCCCCAACAAACAAACACACACACACACCATCTCTCTCCCTCTCCCTACCCCCTCTCTCTCTCTCTCTCTCTATATATATATATATATATATATATCCAAGAGAACACCGAAACAGCAACAACGGATCTTTCAGCCCAAGACCACCTCGACAAACACCGCTATCAGCATCACGTGCTGATATATATATATATATATATATATATATATATATATATATATAAAACATCCGTCACTGACATTAAACTGGCGTTTATATAAGCCAGATATTATAGAGAAAAACCTCACCACAATTATCCACAAGATAACGTAGAGTAGATTAGCAGTCTTAAGTCGTGTGGCAAACACAGTTCAGACACTTGTTTCGTGGAACTACTTTGTGTCAACGCGAAATTAATCGCTTACTCATAAATAAATACAAGATCTTGTAGCCGGGCTGTAATTAGTGAGAAAATAAATTACCGAATTAGGCCAGCGTTTCTTAATTACTGGTTTTATGAGACGTAATTCACAACAAGACGGCGGAATCGATCTGATTGGTGGATGGCGGTTGGGTCATTCGGGTAAAATGGATCGGTCAGGTTAAATGGGTCGGTTCGGCATCGTCCGGGGAAAAAATCGCGAAAGACTGGCTCTGCAAGGAGATCAAACGGAATTAACATATACAACACTTTATACGACAACCTCGATGAAAACTGACGGACTAGAGATACCAGGTACACATAGTAAGCTAATTTGCTCAATAGGGAATCATATTTGATGGCACGAAGAAGGTAGCTCAATTTAAATATCTGCCCGATTTCCTTCAAAAACAATAACCAAGAAACATAATTAAAGAGGCCGAGATGAAAAGACCACCCCGGCTACCACGTGACTGGCTACACGTGGATAAAGCAACAGCAAGCTCTCGCGTAATCTACTCGTACGCTCTCGAGAATGAAAAATCAAATTACGAAATGGATCGAATGACCTATCCAAAAACCAACCTTCAATCTGTTTCGTATCCAGAGCAGAGTAAATCGTTTAAAACGCAAAAATCTCGACATAAACTTCAAGGGCCACCCCCTCCTGGCTCACTGTCAATGTTTATGAAATTAAGTTTTGCAGATAAATGGCTATTAGAAGCCTAAACTATTACGATAATGCTTCTAAGTAGAACCGATGCCGTTAGGATTATGCATCGGCTAAAAATTCTCCACCAATAAATTAACCATTAAAGGGTTACGTATGCGTCAATTAGCAATTTGACGGCATACAAGTGTTTGACTGAACGTGCGAGCCGCAGTTGAGATGTGAACGTGTTCATGGCGCGAATATATGTGTATGTGCGCGCACATGAGAGAGTGAACATACACACATAGACACACATGGCATCCATGTGCAGCGGGCTTCAACCAATTCCATGGGATACTCCACGCGGAGCGAGGGTGGGGGGTGGTTCCTTCTGATATTTCCGACTCCCCTCACCTCCCCTCGGTTACTGACAATGTTTAGATTTAAGCTACACGACAGCTAGACGTCTAAGATTTAATACAAACACCATCATCACGCCGCAGCGTGGCCTAGTCTGGCTACGAACACCGCATCGAAGTAACCCACAACTCGACCATCGAAATAACCGCGGCAAGATGACCAGTGTAGGCAAGGCCTTGCCGCCGCTGCTGCGGCTGGAGCGGAGGTCAGATGTTTACGGAATGTGTGTTGTTTCGCAATTACTACAATATTATCATTCAATATTGCATCGCGCTCACTTGCGCGTGGACGACGAAATCCTCCCCCTCCCCCATCTCCCCCTCCTTCACTCCGGATCCGACCGCCGAATTCAATCATCCAGATATTTGTTAAATAACATCACGGTTAAAGTTCACCTGCCAAGCAGTTAATATTTCTCAGAAGTCATCTTCGGTTTCTTCGAATGATCGTAATCAGTTTCTGGTCGTGATCCGGAATAGGTTCGGGATCGAATCGTAAAGAATCCCAAACCGGCATTAATTAGAGGCAGCGATCTAATGAAGGAGCGAGAGCATCTTAGTTCGGCTCGTCCAACGATTAGCATCCGAACTGTTTATAAGTAGGTTTTTTTTCAGCGCCTCCGCGTGTGTGCGTGCGTGCGTATTCTTCTTCGAGTTTGAAAAAAAAAGATCCAGTCTCTTCGCCGCGTGTATAATTAAGCCAGCTGGCTACACAGGATGTGTTAAGGGTCTCCAACGGATCTGAACAGAATATTAAAACAAGCACAACAACAACAATAACAACAACAACATACAGAGAGAGAGATAGAGAGAATTACAATTCCTCTTCACTTCTTCCCGAAGCTGTATTATTCTGTATGGACACATGAATAAAGGATTACATAGCATAATCTCGAATCGTTCACGAACAACATATTGACAAAATACGGCTACGGTTTACAATCGATCAATATTTGCTTACGAGAGCACCGGCTTCTTTCACCACTTCGCAAACGAAGCTCGTACATACGCCATTGTTCGACAGAGAAAGAGAGAGAGAGAGAAAGAGAGAGTGAGTGAGGTGGCCCAAAAACGTCAGGAAACTAGACGCACTCCATAACAAATTGACAAAAAAAACATAAACCCAAAAGTGGGGGGCCCCGGTTTGAGCGGCGCACAAAAGACTGCTACTTTGTTCTGAAAAAACGCCCTCCGCCGAACTGACGAGAGAAAACGCCGAAACGCTTCAGAGGCCGAAACTTCGATTCCCTCTGCATGGCCAGGAGGCACTTTGCTTAAGTAGGATTACGATTAGGCCAACTTACTTAAGTAAAGCTTTTCAAACGCAGTTTAACTCCGGGCGGCCCTGAAATCTAGTCTAGACCAACACGAAATTGTTAGCTTTTTGTCCACGCTAAACCAAACACTCTCCGCTACAATGGCGGAACACCGGAGACATGGTTCTCTACGACAACGTCCATCTGAAAAACGCGGTTAATATTTCTCTCTCTCACGTATATGAGCTGACAGATATTAGAGAACTCCTTTCAAAACGACCCCTCTTCCGCCTCATCTCTTAACGTTAAGAGGTTTTCCTTCATTTCCATATCCATACCCCACCCCCCACCCATCAAAGAAGAAGAAAAATCCGCCATTCTGACAGAGTTTCGGTGGATGGCATCGTGCTTTCTTCGTGGGAACAAGTGGCTATTATTAACGTTTGCGTTTCATATTCTGTTGTCCAAATGTCTCCCCAAGTATCGGCAAGTGCCTCTAGGAAACACAAAAGCTCGCTAACACTCGCTTACATGTCGAACACTTCCGTCGTAGCTAACAGCCTCCAGCGTCCGATCATTTCTTTATTTAACAATTCGAACATGGCACCACCGGTCTAAGAACCTTTTTTAAATGTAAGAGTTTATCAAATATGGCTGATCTAAGAATTCAGCTACTTTAAAGGTGATTGTAAACGTTTATTTTTTATAGCTTAGTAGTATTTCTGAATTTATTACTTCTCGTTCAGTCAGTAGGGCAATTCCGTGACGTCATTTGAGCAAACGTTTATGAAGCGGACCCGAACATTCCTTCGAATCTGGTTCATTCAATAGTCATGAAATCTGCCGTTTTAAATTCGATACAAGTGGGCAGCACAGTTCTTTTGTACGATGAGTTCTGTTTCTTTTAACTGCCGTGATCATACGTTAAAACCTAAGTCAGTAGCACGCAATATTAACGATTTACCGAAATTAAGTTGTACAATCAAAAATGTCGTCTGGGTATTCCCCAACTGAGTTAAGTCCGCTTCTGATTGGTCGGCGTGTTACTACGTCACTGATCGAGGATTCCTGAAGACTGTAAATAAGTCTATTAGTCGAAGACCATATGCGTTTATAACTGGAGTGGCTGTATAGTAGAATGACTTGGCCTCTGTTAACATCGAACTGGCACATAATATAATTTAAAAAAATATGTGTAACAACGAGCCTAGCTGAACTAATACAAAATTAGGATATTGCAAACCTACGTTTGGAGATGTGCGTTTCTTTACAAAATGACCCGAGCTCAGCCGTGATCGTTCACATTCCATACCCACATTATATTCCTAGTTGGATCTTAGGAAAGCCTATCCACAGGTTTCATAACAAAGCTGGTGATCTGATATCCAAATGGCACTCAGTGGACCATATTTCTCAAATTTTAAACCGGAGTTTTAAAAAAGCCGTCATCGTCGTTCAGGAACGAAGTGCGAGTTCGGCAGGTTTCGAAAATGGTCGTCGCTCGAAATTCAACTAAAACAGGCAAAAATGAGGCTGTATTTTGGTCTTTTAACAGTGGGCGATAGAAGAAATAAAGCAAATTGTTAAGAGTAGAACTTTTTGGTTTGGCATCACTATACGCCAATTTAAAAAAAAACTAACATTTTCCATCACCTGTAATGGTCTCGTGCCAGCTAAGCCAATCTAAGGACTTCTTTAATACTTTTAAATCAAACGGCACGGAACTTTAGCTGGTTTTCGGCTACATTTCAACTGCGACTCCCCCCGCCTATAGTGCTACTACACCAAACTCCTCAAAGACATCATGCGGCTTTCAGCTGTCAATCATAGCTATGTATCCCATGGTGACCCACCTCATTCATACCAGGAGACAGTACTGTATTTGTTGTTGGCAGCTGATGATCAGTAACATTGCTGTGATGATATGTCACTCACTCACTCACTCACTCACTCACTCACTCACTCACTCACTCACTCACTCACTCCGACCAACCGATCCAAACCATATTAAAGACCACCATCTAGTCACTGACACCTATAATCACGTGTTCTATCATCAGAGCCAGCATCTCCCATTTCTATCAACATATCTCCATCAACAAACTACTTTTCTGGCTGTTTAGGTTTTCACAAAATGCACACACACATCCTCGCGCGCGCGCGCCTCAAAAATGTATAACAAAAATGGCAGCCCTAGGATGGCTATCCAGAGTGACAGTGATAACCTCTCGCTCACTCACTCCATGGGTCCTGGACCGACTCAGGATAAGGTTTGTCCTGGAGTGTAGCTGGCCAGATATGGTAGTAGTAGTGTTTGACAACGAACACGTACCAATACCAGCACAACTAGCATCACTAACACGGGACCTGAGACTGCCTGGTCGTACGTAGTACAGAAAAATGTACACAGCTGATAACATCTACCAGCAGAACTGAAGAAGCAGGATTGTGCGGGTGAGTGAGTGAGTGAGTGAGTGAGTGTTCGCTTGATAGACTAACCGATTATCTGATTGACTTTTTAATGAGTGATTGAGCAGTTACACATAACAAACAGGGAAACCCGATCCATCACACACACGCGCGCGCACACACACACAGACAGACTTCTAAAGCTTCTCTGGGCACAGGAATCCAGCGAAGTTTCTCCGGCCGGCAAATAAAAGCCGAGCTGTCTGAGCGACTTATTTCATATGTCACTACTGCGGCTTCGAGTCGCCTCGGCTCAGCATGGGAGGCGAGCAGAAGGGGGGGGGGTGTGGTGAGCATGGATAGACCAGAACAAGCGGAAAACATCAAGTACGCGCCGAGACTCTCTACTTGGAAATAAGCCTTGAACTTTAACCTAAATAGGTCGCGTTACTGAAAAAAGACGATTTTTTTATTTGTTTCACTGTTTTGCGCACAAAATTAAACCTAATAAGTTTTGGTTAGAGATGATGATCTCTAGTCCCCCCCCCCCCCCTGTATTTTTCGCTAAAATTACGGATCTGCATTCACTCTATTGGCAAGTTTTCGGCATATCTTTCGGCATGTTCTGTTACTAAGAATAGTTTCTGCGGGACTGCTTTGAGAGCGTCATCATTAATCGCGCCTTCTTCCCGTATAATTGGTCGAACCCGTTATACACGATCAATGGTTAGCAAGCGTTATTGCTGAATGTATTCGTAGTTAATAAAAGTAATCGGGTGAAAATAAATGAGAGTTTTGCCATTTTTATTGAAATATGTCACAGGCTGCAATTGTTAAGTCACACGTATCGCGTGACATTCGACAAAATGTCTAAACCTGGCAAGACACATCGGCTCTTATTTCGATATTCGAATAAAGGGCACATAACGGTGAATAACTTTTTGTGATATTGGTAAATAACTATCGTGGTATTTACAAATAACTATTCTGGTATTTACAAATAACTATTCTGGTATTTACAAATAACTATTCTGGTATTTACAAATAACTATTCTGGTACTTACAAATAACTATTCTGGTATTTACAAATAACTATTCTGGTATTTACAAATAACTATTCTGGTATTTACAAATAACTATTTTGGTATTTACAAATAACTATTCTGGTATTTACAACCAAAATTCATAAACTTGTACCAGAGGATGAAATATATGCCTAAAGGTGTCAAGAATTGGCCAAACTTATACCACGAATAAACATCTACATTCTATGGAACTGGTTGATGTAAGAGATTAATGGTTCGTAATCTCTTTGACCATTTTAAACCTCACCTTAGTATACTCGCCGACTTAAGGTTGTATTTGAGTGCAAACAGTATCTATCCATCAACGTTTCTGAAAGAATCTTAGGTATCACATGGAATGGGGGGGGGGCGGCGTATGGTGCAATGCCTCTGAATGGCTACAGTTAGTAAGAGATACTTAATTTATCTCCAGTTACATCAATATCATCATCATCATATATACAGTTTGATAGTACTCCAACATTCAAAAGTTAAACGGGTCGGAACTCTATGTCCTACAGAACCAGTGCGGAGGTTGTTTACAAATTGTTGATGCTGCCCGTGTGAACAAGAACGCGGTATAAGATGGCCCAATAGATGACACATCCTGTCCTATACAGAACATCATATCTAACATCTCGTCTGATACAGATCTCTCAACAGATAGACGGCACAAAAAAATTAATAACCTCTTAAAGCGGCCAAAGTAACGCAGACTAGTGGTAGAGTGGCAAATCAGAATGGAAGAATCCTGGTTCGAAACCATTACGTACGTAAGAACACAATACGTTACGTTGTTGGAAGTAGCACGACATCTCCCCCTCCACAATGAAATGGTGTTGAAGTGCAACACGTAAAGTTCTTAGAGTTGGTCAAAGGTCTTAGACTCACAGTAAGCAAGGGGCAATGTATTCTGGACGGCACTGCTGTAAGCCATCACTATAATTATAATCAGCACGAAGCCATCGCCACCTGGTGTATATAAACCGCTTCAAAACAAACCCAAGACACTTGATAACAATCCGTAAGCTGGGATCCAGAAAACCAGGATTCTTGATAGAAGAAGCACTTAATATGCTCTTTATGATCCAGGGTAATTGTATAATACTAATACTACCAATAATGCTATTCAAGCGTGCGTGTGCACGCGCGCATACGTGTGTATAAATCTGACCACTTTCCATCGAATCATTACTTCGTCTGTTGGTGCTATACAATTCTCAATTTAAAACGGATACCATTTTCAAAAGAGATTATATTGATATAAATCCAATTAACATACTGACTCCAAGGAGACAGATTGCCTAAATGATTATATATATATATATATATATATATATATATATATATGAAGCAAATTAATATTAAATGTCACATTTCAGCAACTGGTCAACTGTTTTCATACAGTGAGGCTTCCAAACACTCCAGATTATAGCCAATGGCGTTATACTGGACATAACAAACAACAGTTATTAATGGACGTCCACCCCCCCAGGCTGTAGCGTGGACCAGGATGACCTTTCTGTGAATTGTTTTCTTGTCACAAAATCGGTTTAGCCACAAAGTAGTTATAAATATTGTCATAACCAAGCAGAAGGCATTAGGAGGGTCGGCAGTGTTATCAGTCAGCAACGGGTTTCATCAGGGGGCAGTCTTCTGTCAACCATCTCTATGTGTGTGTGCCGCGTCACAACCAATTTGTGTATTACTGGTGAGATCTATATGAACGAATCAGACGTGTCAGCTGATGAGATTAAAGGCTAGCTCCTCCCCCCGTCTGTGTGTGTGTGTGTTCTCCCTCTCACACACATATATATATATAGCGAGTGGGTGAATGAGTGAGTGAACAAAAGGGCGAGTGCTTTATTTAGCAACCGCCTAGGGAAACACCCCCAAAAACCCATGTAACAATGGGACTCGAACCCCGAACCGATGATTTGCAATGCAGTACCTTCGCCGCTGTACTGTTAACGTACCCTTTACGTATACACGATGCGTCCCCATTGTTTTAAATAAAAGAAATTCGTTTTCAGTCCACCAGACAAACCCCAGCCAGCCGAGGTAGTAATACCACCGCACAGACAACCAACAGACTTCGTCGCTCCTATAAACACACATCATGCGGTGTGTGTCTGCGCGTGCATGCACATGCTTCTAATACCAATACCAGCCCTGAGCTCGTCAAAACCCTACCAGTCCAGTGCCTGGCGGCTTTTCTCGGTCTCCCACATAAAAACACCGCCGTACCACCAAAACCCTTCACACAGCTAATAATTACCAACCCAAAACACGGGGGCCCCCGTCTGTTCTCGATATCTTCTTGGTACAATGTATAACATAATGAACTAGCCAGCTCCGGGAAGGGCACGCTCCTCCATCGTATTTCATCACAGAAGCCTATATTAGCTCATTCATCGGGGATTATGTACATACTACGAAAGGGAGTCATCAGCTGACAACATAAAGGCCTTTGTTGTTGTTGTAATGCTGAAATGATGCTGTTTTGCGGTCGCTTCTCTGCACGCAAAGGGTAACGCGGCTAGTTGACAGATGAAACACCCTCCGGGATGTTTGGAACGTCGCACTGATATATATATATATATATATATATATATAGGTCGGTGGTTAACATTTTTTTTCAAATCTAGCCAATTACTTGTTGATGGAGATCTCGTTATGCAAAAGAACAAATATGAAAAAGTGAAAGAATCTGGCCGCCATTTTAACATCAGCTCGCGGCATCGAACCCGATGCGTCCACTTTTTTTATATAAAAACCTGAAAGAACCACTCTAGCACGGTTGTTCAATAGCAACAAGGACGGACCCTTCCACCCACCCCTTCCGGCCCGGCTCGGCACGGCCCGATGTTCATATTGTAATGGTACAGGGCTTGATCAAAAACAGACGAAAAGGCAACATGTTACCTGTACCCTGTTAAGATAACAGCGCACGGACCTAATGGACTCGTTTATTGTGGTTCCTTTGCGAGATTTTCAGGCCGATTTGAAACAAAGCCAAATTCGTATAAAGGCAGAGCGCGGTCTGAAAAACGGACACGCACGCACACACACACGCACGCACACACACAGAGAGAAGGGGGGGGGGGAGACTATATATATGGCCAAATTTACAGCAACGGGTGGGACTAAAAAAGGAAATAACGGGAGATGTTATCGTTAATAAAACGACGAAAACAAGCAGATTGTGCACAAAGACTACCTTAGATACGACTAAAAATAAACATCAAAAAGACGTTAGCCCAACATTTCTAAAACTTCGTGTTTTTAGGCTACTAAGATTGACTAAGATTAGACCAACGTTCTGTGGCGGTGGTGGGAGGGGGTGCGATAGAGTTATGTTTAACCTCCTCGGTGTATAACCCATATGCACGACTGCTAATCTAGGGACTTTTAGCACTCACGGCGAAGGCATGCCGCCTATTAATCCGTTTACAGACCTGCACGATTCGATGCTACTGCCAACTGCCCGCGGGAAGCACGTCGTTTCTAGGTGCCCAGTTTAAGCGCATACCAATCGGGAGTGACTCCCCTCAACCGACCCCATCCGACCACGAAGCAACCAAATCTCCAATAGTGACCAGGCCGACCAATGAGGACGCAGCAGACAGGCAGAAGGCAGTCCATCGGTGGAATCGAAGCCGAGAAGAACGCGTTATCCATTCCCGTCTAGCCAGCCCTCTAGCGAGTTAGCCATTAAGGGTGACGGGCCCAGAGTGACGTATGTATACCACTCCGTGTGTCCGGCCGAGGGTCTGGGTTCAGATCTCAGAGATCTCGGGACAGCTCGACCAACATACCCCTTGATCGTGTACTGAAATCAATAACCGGATAAAAAAAAAACAACCGACAAACTGCCTCTCAATGGCCGAGCGACGAGATCAATTTGTTAACGCCATGAATCAGAAATGACAGCAGCGAATAAGGAGAGTCGCTTATCATCTCCGACATCGCCACCACAAACGACGACCTCGTATTTTCAGCCGAAATATGAAGAAAAAAAGAACGTCCTCATTCTCTCTCACCGCCTGATGTAGAACATAACCAGAGTGTCCCCCACCTCCCCTAAAACGGATAAGAATTTTCGCCGTTTTGTGCCGCCCCTCTTTAATGTCATTGTCATTCAGAGAGAGATGGAGAGAGAGAGAGAGAGATCAACTAACTGAGAATCCATCTACATGTGTTGTGGAAATTGCATCTGATTTTAACTATCTCTGGTTATGAATGGCGTCATTCAGGCAGCCGACAGCAAGTCACTGCCTCATAGCACAATAACGATTAACTACGACATTTATAATGCGCAATTTCGGCAGTGAGAAAAAAACTGTTTTAAATGCGACCTCTCTCTCTCTCTCTGTATGTCTCTCTCTCTCTCTCTCTCTCTCTCTCTGTGTGTGTGTGTGTGTGACCACTCGCCCCCCACCCCTTATCCTAGTGACATCCATGTTAGTGACCCTAGGAATCGTGGCTGTGGGTTCCAATTTGGAATAGAGTCAGGCCTCGTCGAGACCTTGTACAAGTGTTGTAATTTAAGTCGGTAATTTCCGGTAATTTCCGGTGTGAATCGAGATCAAGTGTATCCTATCTTTGGTCTCCGGATGTGTTCCCCCCTCTGCTCTCTCCCCCCCCCACCGTCTATAACATTCATAGCTTAGCATGTATTTCATACCAAACATCGTGATTATAGTAAGCAGCGCAAAACACCACCAACAACGACAACAACAGACAAAATAACCCGGACTTCTACTTACGCCTGAAGTCTACGTTGGCCGTCATGTTCTGTAAGGACAAGAAGCAATTCTCTAGCCCAGGAATCCTGCATCGTATGTGTCCCCTGAAGTCCTCGTAGTGGGCCTGCGGCACCGTTAAGGTCACCCGATAATCCGAGGTGATGTTAAAGTACGGATGAGATGCATTGTAGACGTGGCTGTTCTTTTCGAAGTAGAGATCCTTCGCCTTATACCTGTCCCGGTAATGGGGCAGGATGGTACAGGTGAGGCGCAGAGGCGACAAATCCTCGATTTCCTGTTTCGACGGTTCTATCACTGAATTAAAACCAACAACAACAACAACAGGTGAGCCATGCAGACAAGTTAAAGGGACAGTTCGGGTGTAAACATCACCGGCGCCAACTACCGACGACGAACGTTTTTATTAAATTATTAAAAACTGCCACTTCGGCTATTATTATATGACACTGTAACTGAAGAAAGAAAGGAGATGAAAAATCTAACAAAAAAAAAAGGTTTACTTACCTATGGGAGAAGGCGGACACGTCGTTGACTGGGCAAAATTCGGCGTCAGACACAACGAGAACAGCAATAAAGCCATCGCGATGACCTTGATACGGCGAGACCAACAACGGATGGCGGCGGCCGACAACTGACGCGTATCCACCACATTTATCCCCACGGGGCGGCCAGTCCGGGTTCGGCGGAGTACCCGGGTTCCCGGGCGGCGTCGCCTCGTCCGCCGGGCGACATCCTTCCGACGGATACGGTGGAGCGTTCGCCGTCGACATGGCGCCGTCAGCTGCCCGCACTTCCCTGAGAGGAGGACTGCCCTCGCCGCGGCGGCAGATCACTCTATCACAATCGACCTTTAACTGCCATCAGATGCCTAGAAAAAGAGAGAGAGAGACAACGAAAGATAGAAAGAAGACACGAAGCGTTAATCGACCATCGGGCTAGGTTCGTCCGGGAAAGCGGGAACATTTCGTTGGCGAAAATCGATGGAACGCAATTAGTTAGTTTCTGCCGCTTCCGTGCGAGTTTTTAAAAAAAATCAAAAAAATAGTCCAAAACACTCCCGAATGTCATCTAGAAAATATTGAGTCACATCGGCTCGGTGTGAAGAGGCGCTAATTACACTGCCAGGGAAAAGGGGAGGGGGAATCTTGGGACGGGATTATTGTCTGAGAGTGAGCCTCGGTTACCCGACACGCCGCGAGTTAACAAAGACGAAACTGCCGGAAACAGCTACCCCTCCCCCCCCCCAAAAAAACCCAACACGGGACGCCTCCAACGTGGCCCCGTCTCGTAGTAAATATTGATTCTGGCTACAATCCGTCAATTAGCTAGTGGTGGGGGTAAGTTTGATACAAGGCGCGAGCTCCGTGTACCGTACAATCTGGAATCGGCTAACGACCAGCTTCCTATCCGGTTACCCATTCTCCCGGATCCACCTGAGTTTTTCGAGTCAACGTCGAGGCAAACGCTTCCCGAGACTTCTTACGCTCCTGCTGTTGAGCTGCTCCGGATGGTTAAAAATCCGAATAGATATTTTTTAACACGCACACGCGTCCGTCCGTTCATACGAAGTGTCACTTTAGTTGGTAATCTTCCGGAGTGACCTACCGTACGTAACCGGTCGCAGTAAGTGGACGGTGACGTCATCGAGGGAGCGGTAGAGTGCTCGATTGGAAACTGGAAGCATCCGAGCACGAATCCATCAATGCCTATATATCCATCAATGCCTATATAACCCAAACGCTAACAAGCGTTCGTAGTTTTGTTCATCCGCTCTTTATACGACTAACAACGAAAACATCCTACAAACGCATTTACGACTGGGATTCGAACCCATACTTCAACGTTTGTAGCGCAGTGCTCTCTAACCGCTGCGCTATCAAAGGGTGCTCGCGTTTAAATTCTTACAGTCGGAACAGAGGGGCGCCTCTATAATCTAACTGGTAGCGTCGTCGGTCACAGATCTGAACCACCCGAGTTCTAATCTCAGGCGCGGGCAAGTCTGAGGCGTGTTCCATCTTACACTTCGCGTCTTTACGTCTTGGCAGTCGCTCGACCAACTTAGCCTACTGTGCATAAAAGTAACTGTAAAAAAATCGACCATCCACACATCTCAATGACGTAGTGGTCCCACTATTGTGTTCCAACAATGCCGGTCAAAAGCGGGAATCGAGCTAAGTTACCTGTATTCGTAGAATTTTTCCCTAAGGATTCCCCCCAAATCAATAATACATTCCATATCTGACCAGCACGGAGGCTAAACAAACCACTGACTGACTGACTGACTGACTGACTCAAACTAGAATCTGGGTCTAATCCGGAAATAAATGATAAATCCAGCATAAAACGCTGAATCCCGTTTAAGCAGAGCTCTACGACATCACCAACATATAGATAATGATCACATATTGCCGATCCGTATTCTGCGATGCGCGAGCCTGATAAAGTGATGTCAGCTATAAGTGGATCTATATCGATGATCCGCTAGGCCACAGATGAATGAGCGGCCGAATCCGGTTTAACGACGGACACATCATCCGTCAGCCGTAAACGAAAGGATGACCGACGATGGATCGTTGTTAGTAATGACGCGACTAATAACCATCTATCCGGAAGCGGGCATCAAACTGTACAGATCCCAAAATGATTCGCAGATGGGGGGGGGGGGAGAATTCGGATTACAAAGGTCATCAACCATAACTGAAACTCGTGCAGTCCCTAGACGGATGCTACTGAATTTAAACTATAAATAAAATTTATTTAATTATGATTTAGTTATTTAAAAAAATTCTTTCCACCTCCATAATATGGCCTCTACAAAGCCAAATCCTTGTGGATTTCAGGCTTAATATTGGTCAAACGTTTCTTACATCATGTTGTAAGAGGCAATTAAATCACTTTTTGTGGCGATGGGAACCAGTAAATCTCACTCACTCAGTCACTCACTCACTGTGGGTCGTCTCAATGGCCTAACGTATAGGGTGATTGGCCACCGATTTTCTGCACCTGGCCTGGCTACATGTCTGATGGGTGTTTCATTTTTCACTTCGCCTCATTATTTTTTAATGTCGCTGCCCCCAGCGAGGCAATCAGGCGAGCCCGACGAATCAACCAATAAGGACATGAAAGACCAATTCTGCTTGCATCAGTGAGATTTGACCAGGGAACAACACAATATAGGCCACGCACTCTACTACCAAACTGTCTCTCCCAGACAAACAAAGGGTACTCTAGCAAACAAACAAGCTCCCATTACATTAATCAACGTAGTCATCATCAACAAAGTCATCATCATCACCACCATCATCATCATCATCATTTATATTCCCAAGATTCTCTAATATATGACATATTGACAGCAATACCTATAGCGCCAATCATCATATAAACATACCTCTCTCGACACCAATAACGATGACGTATCCAGTACATGCTCCATATAACGTTCACGTTCTTTCTCTACCGACTCAATCAATGGAGCGATGGTTCCCGGGGCAATTACTAACACAAGATCCCACCTCACCGAAACTAATCAAGGTCCATGATCGAGCAATTAAAACTGTAGTATTTAATTACATATACAAATTGAGTAATGCCATGAGGCATTCTGCTCTAATTTGCCATCAGATATATATATATATATATATAGAGAGAGAGAGAGAGAGAGAGAGGGGGGGAGAGAGAGAGAGAGAGAGAGAGAGATAGAGAGATATTTAAGACAACGTACTAAAAGCACACCATATTTGACCATGATAACATACAGATATACTCCAAGTAAGTACAGATAGTCTCTGGCGCGTTGTTAGTCTGTCGTAAACTTCAGATATAAATAGATAGATTGGCACCTATCTAAAGACCTACCCAGCTCCCCACCCCCAATCACCTCCTTCCTGCCTCGCCCCAACCTATTCAAACAAAACAAACATATCTTCCACATAAATAATATGACAGATGTTATATGCACTCTGTGTGCGTGTGCGCGCGCGCGTGTATTAGCAGTTGGTGAAAAGCACCGGCACAAAGAATCACAAACCACGAAACTGCAAGGTTTGTATAACACAACAGGGTACTGTTCCAGATGACGTAGCCCGATAGAAAGACGTTCAAGTCGGAATATCATTCGTGGCAGCAGACAAGTGAATAGGGAAGTGGGCCACCTTGTTCGTGGTCATGATATGCAGAAGGGCGGCGTTCAAACACCAACGCCCCCCCGTCCCAGTTGTTATACTCTAGAGTGAGTGAACCTTGCCACGAGCCAAACAGTGTTGGCAACGATTTATCTCTAGAATACGGACAACTAATTTAAATTTAGTTACATTTAGCTTTCACCGGAAAACATTCAACATTGTACACTAACAATGTCTTCCTCCCTGGGTCAGTCTACCACGTTAACGCCTGACATTCAGGCTGGCGTCTATGTATCATATATACTTGTCGTCAAGCGGATCGGGAAATCCCTGGTATATATACTCATCGTCATAGAAATTGGGAAATCCTTGGAGTGTACAGTGACAAGAGAGCATAGCATGGCTTCTCGTGACTGTCCATCTTAAAGGACACTCACAGGTGGCCAATATAATTGTTCAACGAGTAAAGTGCCTAGTAGTAGTATACCGCTTGAACCGTAAACGCTAATTCAAAGACCATATGCCATATAGCGAGGTTAATTAGGGAAATCCCCGAATTATTAAGGCCATCCCCTGAACACGTCAACACTCTAGTTAGCATAAAATGTCGTAAAATGGTCGACATACATTTAGCATAATAACAACGCAAGGCATGTTCGCGAATATGGAAACATAATTAATACTGGGGACGATTTAGTTTGGGCCGAAACGTCATAATTACTTGCCGTCGATGGGTAAACGTAAAGACCGAGAGCGAAATAATGGACCGGGTGAGTACCGTGTCCCAACGGGGAAGATAAACTATGATTAATCAGACATTCACGACATCGATTCATTCACAGCACTTCGTCGCTGCCAGGCTCGGGGATGACCCGTTGATGGCCAGAAGAGATAGAGCTGTCCCAATCTGTGGACCGTATATTTACATTACTCAAGGAAATTGATAACCTCCCGTAGACTGGTCGTCGGCTTGCTGTCCGATTGTCTAGACGACTCTAGTACAACCAAACGTAGAACGAAATCATCGTACGACGACGTAATTAAATATCGGAGAACATCCTCCTAGCTCCTCCCTCGGCGACAGGGATGACAAGACAACGGGAACCGAGCCCTAAACACGGTCGGTCTCGACATACTGGCATCGCTGTTTCTATCACGTACAATCCGCATACCATATTGAATTGTTGATTGCCCGACGATGTTTTCAATCAATCACAAAATATTGCGCTCTACATGATCGATGCATCAATATCGTGTATAGGCATCTTCTCATATAATGATATATCTATCACAGCCCCCCCCCCCTCACACACACAAACAGAGAGGGGGAAGGGTGTAAGAGATAGGGGGGGGGAGAGATAAGAATATAGTCCAATCATTCACAAATAATTCTTTACGAGTGAGCGAGAACATTCCATTATTTACGAGTTTAACAAATAATTCTTAATGGTGATGATTGGTAACTAGGTATACACACACACACACAGACACACACAGAGATGTTGCATATCATCCAGCTTATCCTAGTTACATCACAGCTAATTGTACGATCAGACCACAACAAAACGAGACCAGCAGTGAGGGGGGGGGGTCTACTGATAATGGGCCTACATAACGTTATAAAGTGACCTCAATATATCTACTGCCTGATAACAGAGAGATAGATAGATAGATAGATAGACAGACAGATAGAGAGAGAGAGAGATAACATCTCAGTTGGTAGTGACGTAGGAGAGGGGGGGTATTACAAATACACCGTGTACACAGAGGATGAGTACAGTACAGTACACTTGGCCAGTAAGGTCTATCACGAAATAATTACGGGCACTCCCATAGCCCAGTGATTAGAACGCTGCACTGCAAACCTCCCGACCAGGGTTCGATTCTATCTATTCCTCTGCAGTTCTGAGCCTCGTCACCCCTGAATCTGACATAATGGAATGACCCGATTACAGAATGTATTACGCAATTTACATTTCGTATGGCTTTCGAGAAATATATTTGCAACTAAAATCGTGTGGTATTCCGAAGACTCATGCTCCCCGTGAAATGGAATATCGACACAACCCCTCTCTGTGGCATAGCATACGATTCGATTAAAACGTCCTCCTCCCAAAGGACATACATCGCACGGCATACTAGACCGTCAAACATGGAGGTGGCCTTTGGAGAGAAAAAAGTCCCCTGAAAAACAGGGAAGGAAATTCCAGAGCAAAACGGGCGACAAGCAGTGGGGGGGGGGGGAGTTGTGAGCCCCATAGAAAAAATCTGGGTTTTGTGCATTTTAGCACAATCTCAGACCACTTGTGTGGGATAAAACATGTCTTCCGCAAGGTAAATCGTCTTCAAACCACCAATTTCCAAAAACGTTACTTTCAGCTTAGGAAAAATCCCAAATCCGGCAAAAACTCTCATCCCAGTTAAGACTTCTTAGGACACACATTACCTCCTATGGCGAGCCGTAACCCCAACGGTACCAATATTCCCATGTCTCATCGTACGTCCTACGGGACGCCCTAACTCCGATCGAACTGCCATAACACCACAACATACCCCGCCAAAACGCTTCCCGCCACTTACTGGTCTTAAGCCAACGTACAGCACATGAATGCTCCCACGGCGCACCATAGTACATACGAGACACCATACGGGTCATACCATGCAGAAATAATGCCAAAGCACACTCTCTCCTCCTCCACCCCCCCCAAATAATAGGCCCGATCCCCGATAACAAATAATCGGCCACCAAAACAAATCGGCAACACATTACGTCGGCCCGCTCCACATAAACACGAGCGATTCATTTACCTAAGCCAATCTGTTTGTATGTGTACGGCCGGGCCAGTACCTTTATCGGTCGCGTGTTGCTGGCGTGTACCACGCAACATCTAACCGAATCTGAAGTCTCCGGATGGCTAAAGTAACGGCCCTTCAACAACAACAACAACAACAACAAAACCCAGACCAGATCCGGTACTTTGAACTTCAGTCCCGTCCGTGTAACCGCTCTCTCTCTCTCTCTCTCTCTCCGTGTGTGTGTGTTTATCGGGTACACAGCTCGCGTGTTTTCACTCGCCGTTGGCCCGGGTGCTGCTGCTGCTGTTGTTGTTAACCAGTTGATGAGGCAGTCTTTCGTGAGAGAAAGGCGCACCATCGTCGACCAGAAATAACCTCCATCTCGTCTTCTTCTTTAAAACAGATTTTATATGGCTAGGAATCTAATACAACGGCAAGTCCGTTGTTGTTGTTACTGTTGTTGTTGTTGTTTACCATTTACATTCCATATTGACACATAACAACTTTTATTAACAAGTGCATATTTATCAAAATCACTGTTACAGTTATAACCCATAGACGGTGATGATGATGATTTGATGTTTTACGGCCACTTTTGTGCCCTTGGTAGGCTAAAATGGGCCGAAAGACCTCCAAAGGTAATGAAGCGACGTCAAAGATGAAACACCCTTCAGATATGCCCACGCCGAAATTCGCACTCAGGTGATAGTGATCTGTGGTCCAACGCGCTACCAATTAGACCACGGTGGCGCCCTCTAACACTTAGAAATACCCAATCTTCTAAATCAGGCATACCACAGGACCCCCCCCCACACACCCCCCGACCAATTGTATCTTCATTTGGTTCAACTAGACCCCCCAGTTCGAGATATCAATGTTAAACCGTGAAAGAAAGGGTGCTATTTTAAATCACGTCGGCACATACAATTTAATGGATATAAACTTGTGGATTCATCGTATTTCTAGTGTAAACTTTAAATTTATTACAAACGGAGCAGAAGTGAATACAAAACAAACACAAAGAATATAATAATAATAATTATAGATTATGATCATGCCTCTGAAGCTTGCTTAACAATATATTTGTTCAGACTACAAGAGTGCACTAAATTTAGCGCTCACTTCTACTTTGCCTGACAGCGAGAAGAGAGACAAGGTTATTTTAAAAAGCCTATGAAGTCAGCAAAGCGGCCACTTGTACGTGTGTCACATATGGTGATAGTCAGGAGAGTGTGACAGGCCCCTGGCTATAATATACTACTTTGGTTAGAACCTAACACGCTAGGTGACTTGTATACAATGACATAGGACACTGTTTACTAAAAAGAGCTTTTGTAGAAGAATATATATATATATATATATATATATATATATATATGTGTGTGTGTGTGTGTCTATATCTTAAAATTACCTGTTAAAAGTGGATATATTTTCAACACACAAGCACACACATACACACACACATATATATATATATATATATATATATATACTCTCTACACCAAGGATGGGTAGCTTATTCCAGATACGTAAAGTACAAAGGGCAAATACTTCTGAATCTGAGAGTACCTGATCACATTTAATATTAGTTTAGCGCAATTGTCAAATTCTCAAAACAACGGAATCAAAACAATGCCAAAACAACCATTATCCGTCACGATTCTACCTCACCGATCACGTGCCACGATCTGCAAATACGATTGTGCACAGTCACAAAAACAAACCTGAATGAACAGCATTCAAAATGATGCTAAGATGAGATGACAACGAATATCCACTCGTTCTGTCCATTGTACACACACACACACACACGATGAAGATGATGATGATGATTGGTGTTTTACGGGTACTTTTGTGTACATGGTAGGCTATATGGTCCGCGGGACCTCCAAAGGTAATGATGCAAAGTCAAAGATGAAACACCCTTCAGATATGTCGACGCCGAGATTCGAACACGGGTGGTAGTGATCTGTGTTGCAACAGGCTACCGCTAGACCACGGAGGCACCTCCTTGCGCCCGCGCGCGCACACACACACAATGACATAATGATGTTCACAGAATGCCCGACACTCTCGACTTACTCCAGTTCGCTAACAAACCAACAACAAAACTGACCGAGGAAAAAACGTTTCAAGATGAGTGCCATTGGGTGTAACGGAACCAGATAGCATTACACGAGATGTCTGCAAGATCTCGAAAATACACGGCATCGGGGGGAGAGGAAAAACATTAACGGCGATCCCAAAAACAGTCCTTCGCCGAGAGAGAGTACGAGGTACTCACAGTGTGTGGCGGCTAACATAGACCTATCTCAAACACAGAGAGAGAGAGAGGAAAAATGGCCGGAAAGCCACCAGCTGGTTGGTACTCACTCACACGAACTCCCTTAAGCAAGGAGACAGCCTACAACGCGCTATCCAGGATCAGCAGCAACGGCAGCAATACTGATAGTAGTACGGATATTAATCTATTACGACAACATCAGGCACGCATTCCGGATCAACGACGTCCGCCCGTTCCACCGACGAACATCTGCATCCAGTTGTCCTTGACACCGGCGCAATACATCAAGGTTCTTCTATTTACCGAAAACTCGGCGGGTTGCCGGCTCACGGTTTCCGGAACGCAATCTAAACCCTCGACATATGTCACCGATCGGCGTTATTATAATCCCGACACAGCGTACCGCCTCCTTCGATCGCTAGCAGCTCGCTCACTCATTCACAGCCGCCTGGAGAACGATATGGCAATCCGGATCGCCCGCGACAAGACGGAGCATCCTGCGAGTCATCATCGTAGTCGACGTCAGTGACATCTAGTGGACGACGAACTGTTTAAATATATATTTATATATAACCGAGTGACGGGCCAGAGCACCGCCCCGACAACAACAGCGGCCTTTAAAAAAGATGAATCCGCAGTTCTTTCATGCGTGTCCGTCTCTCTCTCTCTCTCTCTCTCTCTCTCTGTGTCACGTTCGGGCTGTAGATCAGCCACGAAGTAATGGCGTCGTCACCAATGGGCACTGCCGTCGGATAGAAAATTGATATACGACATGACTCTCTCTTTCTCTCTCTCCATGTGTTCTCTGGTAGGTAGCTTTCCTACTTGTGTTACTTTCTACGAATTGAAACACTGCTCTTTGGTACAGCGCCCTCGAGCCATACTTGTTCCGCCTCGGCATAGGTAATAAAAATAATATACGTCCCCCCGCCCGCGCGACCCGATGGCTCTTGAAATCACCCAATTAAAGCACCTATGGCATTACACCCACGTCCAGAAACATATGGGTGAACCAACCGAACACAGACTGTAGCTGTCACGGAGAGAGAGCCAGAAGGGCTATTAACCAAACACACACACGACATCGGCCCTCCGGCTGGCTGAAGAACACCCTTCGGTCAAAGATAAATATTTCTCTGTTTGCTCATGAAATATAAAATTTCGTTGTTGTACTTGGCGAGAGAAAAAAACACACCACCACCCAGCCTTCAGCAGCGAACGTTGTCGTGCTTTGTCAGGCATTTAATTAGGTTCTACTCGATATCGTCCCCCGTACAGCATCCCCCCACCCCACCTCTCTCTCTCGACAAACAAATCACGAACGACGCCGAAAACGAATTCACGGACGAGTCCCGAGCTCGCCCCGACCCAACGGCGGTAAATATAATTTTGACCAATGCAGCCCGTTTTCGTTTTTTAGTCTCTTCCGTCCGCTCGTATCACACCGTAGAGAACCCGACCGAGGTGCAGAACTAACATGTTTTCGATGCGGCGTCTCTTGAGCCCCGCGAACGTATTGTCTGTCGACTTCGCCGGCGAAGGGACATACTTGAAATGCTTAGGTACACTTACAAACATCGAGAGGATTAAACGCCGAGTCGCTACACCGCCTCAACATACACGCGCAAACACACACACACACGAGAACTCATAAAACACCTCAACGGCTGCGTAGCGTTGATGCACACACTCACACACACACACACACACACACAGAGGGGGGGGGGGCAGCGTTCGAAAGTAGCATGAAATTCAGTCGGTCTTAATGTCTGTAGGTATATATAACGAAATGCTAAATATCTCAAGAATGTATTTAACCCGTAAAACGACGATCGAAACAGCATTATGAGCTCGTCTGAAACGAACGGAAATTGTTGAGCAAACAAACCTTCTCAAAATGCAGTACTTTCTTACGACAACAAAGCTACGCTGCTATATAATAACTATTCAGGTGATTTATATATATATATATATATATATATATCCAGTCAACTTTTAAATGCACAATTAAATCCAACCATTCGGCGTTTTCATATCTGCAAGTCATCAACAAGTGTGTGTTTCATTATAACAGTGCAAAAATCTTAACCTGAAGGCTGACAATTTTTTCACTTATGCGTACTACGTCACCGTTCTCCGTGTATGCCAACACTGAGCTGGCGTGCATATTCGGCTGTATAATTATTCAGGTATATGGTCCACGTAAACACAAACCTATTACGACGTTTCTACCAACAAAAATACTTAATTTACGTAAAGATGATGATGATTGATGTTTTACGGCCAATTTTGTGCACAAGCGAAGTCAAAGATGAAACGCCCTTCAGATATGTCGACGCCGAGATTCGAACTCGGGTGGTAGCGATCTGTGCTCCAACGCGCTACCAACTAGACCACGGAGGCGTCCTACTTAATTTACGCAAACCTTGCAACTTATAAGTACTATGTAATCATGACAATAGAGGTCATTATTAATTATCTGAATCACATAAAAAAGGGTACTGACCACCAAATCATACCTTTAAGGCGTGCGGGCGTCACACATCGAAACGGGATCCCATCAGTTGTCATTCCGAGGCAAGTTACGGGGATAATTCACCGATTCAAATCGCTCCCTGGGCTCGTTTCATCTCCCGCCTACCTTCGGTGTACCGAACGTCCTCATCGCACGACCGATTGGGATCCATCAAAGAGGCGCTTATAAAAAGATCCTTTTTACGGAGAGATCGCGTACCGATTGAACTCGCTGATTAAATGGGTTCATCATCGTCGACGTGTCGGGGGGGGGGGGTTAGAGAGAATTTAATGTAATCAGATCGAAAGGTTAAAGTAAAGGCGAGCTGCTGCGACCGGTCGTTTATTTCCGGGCCCGTAGTTCATCGCGATTGAAGTGCCGCGTGCTGGCAAGGAGTTGTTAATCATGGCCCGCTTTAGATAGGCCGACCTCGCACCATTCCGACATCGCGTTCTTCCGACACCTCGGCCATGACCCCACGCTCGAACTCGCCGGGCTAGGGTGGGATAAGGTCACTAAATAAAAGTGAATATACGTCTCGGTGATTTCTGTCGAATGGAACAGTTTTACAGTAAGGCAAAGCTAGCTCCTGGTAACACATATGATGATGATGATGATGTAGATTTAGCAAACTGTTCCAACCAGTACCAGCTAATTAGAAGCGCTGCTCCATACAGTGGTAATATATAACAGTGTACAATGTAGATTTATATATTTAAATGCGTTGTAGAAAAAATGTACAGGTCACATAAATAGAGCTATGGTATATGTATGTAAAGAGGTTACAGATAACAAATACCCGTCTAACGAATATAAAGGTACCTCCGATCAGCTGATCGAATTAAACGTGACAAGATCCGATCGTCATGATTGATGATACCCAATACAATCAGATTAAACATTATTGTATCAACAAAAAGGTATAATACTCGTCCTCACAACAGCGCAGTAACAGGTGCGGGTATTCCGAAAAACAACAACGACACGCATCAAAACGATGACGACCTTGTCACTCCCTCACTCAATGCGATGCCCCGTGCCGGGCTGAGAAGTGCATGCCGATGAGCCAGATGCCCGATGAAACCAAATAACCGACAGATGTTTAACTTATCTACCGTCTATAATTGGTAGCGCTCTTGCCCAAAGACCTCGAGTACCCGGATTTACGCCCAGCTCTGTAGGGTGTTTCATCTTCCGCTTGGTCTCGTTTTCCTCTAGAAGGCTCTCGTCCCAGTTCGCCAGCCGTTCGAAAAACGACAACATCTAAGATTTTAACACACATACACAACAACAACAATAAAACCTACGTGTAATTATATTACCTCGGATAAATACAGCAACAGCATAAGGAAATACTGAACTCCGCCCAAATACTATAATGCAAAAAAAACCTTTTCAAGTGCGTGCGCCTGTCTGTCTGCCTGTCTGTCTCTACGCAAACAATTTTCCACAAACATCATCAATAATAAATATCTTACTACGCCATCGTACATACACCAATGATCATTGAATCGCACGCACGCACACACCATTGAACGCAATAGAGATCACTATCAGAAGAGGACATGCACACACTACACTATATGGCCCCAAACTAGAGCTATTTTTACACCGACACGTGATCAAGGCTCGAGTAAAAACGCACAAAACACCGAACATTCGCACCTCGATAATGCGAATACCTTGTTATCCGGTCGATAATGGCACTTATACGTCACACACACACAATCTATGGTGGATAACTAAAAATATTACTAGCATTTATTACTGTTATTGTTTGCTGTAATATGACTTTGTCGGGTCAGCTATTTTGTTCATAAAGTGTGGCCGACAGAACCACAGCTATCGCGCTAACTTGCTTAATACGGCTACCTGTATATTCTGGATATATATATATATATATATATATATATAATCCAATCGCACTAAACAGGCCACTTGACTGGACGGATTTAATAGGTCGACTGTACAACAAAATAACAAACGCCAAATGTATATCATATTTGTTACACATATTCATTGAACCATGACTGAGTATTGTTTCGTTCGTGTCTACGCCTACAAATTATAACATTACACACACGGAGAGAGAGAGAGATATAGAGTCCTTTGTGACTCAGTGACTGATAATACATGACCTCAATTCATGATGATATGCCTATATGATGTAATTACGGTTGATGACGGTGCTGATGTAGTTTTTTCCTCATCTACCGCACCCCGATGAAGACTTGAAGAAATCAGTCTTTGTGGCTGGCTTCAGTCGAAAGATACCGCGTTCCTACTTACTACGTCTCTCCTTTCGATTTTTTGGATTGATCTATTCTAGGCTGTAGCATATTATAAGGAGCATTGTTTACGATTTTGTATTACGGTGGAGTTCATCCGATAGCTTCTTAATCGTTAAACTTTATTTCTGAATATGATTTTATATTTAAATGTGTTTTAAATATGGTGCATTAGTGTTGAGCCGTATTTACGTTTTGATACTTCACTTTGAAACTTAAATTTCTTTATCTCAATCTCTCTCTGTCTCACACACACACACACACAAAAATGTGCTCTGTCCATAAACTTCCAATACGAGAGATAACAGTCCACCAAGCAACCTTCCAAAATGTCCGCCATCATATTAGAGGCGTTTGTCAAGTCAGAGATAAATACTTCTGATAAGAAACCACACACACACACACACACACACACACACACACACACGGGTCCGTGACTCATCCATGGCGAGAATATCAAATGATAAAAACTGAACTACATCGTCCATATTTTATTTCGGGGGGGGGGTTACCTGACAGGAGCACCTCACAAACAATGATTAATCAAATAACAAATGTTACAATCTTCATCTCGTCATACAATGAAACCAATTTATTTGCATACCGCTTCGCAATCAACGGGTTTTCCTCGGATATATATATATATATATATATCTCAGAGTTATTCCTAGAACCGCACCCTGCGCCAATGGCGCGCCCATACTCGATATGACCCAACTAAAAAAAAACATGTCACGGGCCCAAGGGCGCTTCGAAATTTTACTTTTTGGGTCAGATTTTTTTTTTGCTAAGCAACCACACAAATAGACAATTAATTCATCGGAAATAAGAAATGTTTATTTGTAATACAATATGCAATCCAGAATTCACAAATCGTTTCATTTTGGTTGATCAAATGTCCCATGGTATCTGGAAAAATCCCATGAAATTTACACCTAATGGGCCAATTGACACATGCAGCCCAAATCCAAGGAATAACTCTGTATATATATATATATATATATATATAGTCACGAACTAAACATCGGTTCATATCCATAGTACTCGGCCAAACTATTGTCAACATCGCTTCACTGCACAGGCCTAGGCAACTCAGTAAAAGGCAGATTGGCGCCAATGAGACGGTTAATGGCCAAAGGTTAGGAGGGAAAAAAGTAGCCATTATTGAATTATGGACGTAAAAAGGAAATATGCAAATACGACGACGAAGTGTATTTGTCTTTCGGTCGAAAATGGCTTAAAGAAATTCGAACAATACGCCACGCCTCGGGGGGTGGTTTGGTGAGTACCATCAAACAAGAACGTACACGCACTCATAAACGCACGTGCAGTTAGCATGAGAAACATGTCCCGTGTAACATATAGCCTGTTTTAAAACCCCATAAAATGTTTCAGTGAATGAATAAGGTAAAAGGTAACTCAGTGTTGCCCAATTTTACTCACATCTCGTGACGATCAGGAGACATCGAGCCCTGTCGGTGTATGAGGGTGAGTGAGTGAATGTCTTTGTTAAATAAGGTAGCCAGAAGATGTGGCGGGGGTGGAGTTAGGGGTAGGTGAGAGTACTGTCTGTTGTGTGGGTGTTAAATAAAATCATCTTACAGCCTTCACACGTGACAGAATATTAACAGCTGACAGTGATTCTGTTGATATGATTTAGTGGAACGTTTTAATGCTCTCACTCGTGTGTGTGTGTGTGTGCCAACAGAGCATAACAACACACTGGCATAAAGAAATCACAAATCGTGATTACGATCCAGATTCATCATTAGAGCTTCTTAATCCAAACTGCCATACACCCCCCCCCCCTCCAACAGGGTGCTCGGCTCGTCAAACAAAAACTAAACATCACGGGTTCGGATCCCGTTGATTGTCTCGGCTGATTCAGCTGTAACCGAGAACCCGGCAGACATTAGCGAGAACCTTCCGATACCAGTGGGGGGTGTACGCGGCGGGCAGCCAGGCATGCTCCCGCGGGCGCCGTGTAGCGTGGAAAAACATCGAAACCCATCAACCGAGGAATATCGCGCTGAAGCGTTTTCCGGGGTGCGCTACGTACCAGCAGCGGAGAGAGAGAGAGAGAGCATGCTGATACCAAACCATTTCCGAAGAGCAGTTGTTTAAATAAGAAACCGTCTGCCGTTACAACAGACACTTTATTCCAGCCGAGATTTTCCACCGAGTCGAACCGGAGCCGTTCCCCGTCCACTTTCATCCACCACGACGCCCATACAACCCCCACCCCGAGCAGTCACCCACCCGGACAAACCTCCCCACCCCCCCTTTCTGTTTTGGAAGCAAACCCGTTCGCCGAGCGATCGTTTACACTGGCCGAACGTTTTGCTTACGTTCGTTCGAAGTAAAATTTGCCACCAAAACACGCTGCAACGACGAAGTGTCACTGTGTATACAAAGACGCACGTGTTCTTAATTTTTTTAAACCTTACAGCGGATTCTCGGTCGACCAGAATTTCGACCAAGAAAAAATGTTTCCAAACATTGGACCAAAAATGGAACAAACGATCGATCGGAAGAGCTGTCGATCAATCGTTATCGGCAAAATATAGTTATGAACTGATTAATTATGCGCACTTAACTGGAGAAGATCGATAAAACGTCGTACATCGCTGTCCGTAATCTGATTGGCTGTATCCGGTCGCCATTTTGTCCGTCAACCCGGTGAGTGGCTGCTTCCTGTAGCTTCGGCGCTTGGTCACACATGGAGAATATGTGCTCAACAGATTTCCGCCGAAACCCAGATTTTCATTTGTGGATGAAACATCTAAGACAGGAATAACGCCGCAAGTATATGCGTCCAACGTTCCAAGCCAGAAAAGTACACTCCTAGGGGATGATGTTTGCGATGAACTTAACATATTCTTAACGAAGAGTTGGACAAAGTGAAAGAAAGGTTTAAGGCCCCCTCGGTCTTAATCAAAACCGGCTGCTCTTAAAATAACAGTTCTGGGCTCATATGACTCGGGGTGGGGGGGGGGGGGTTCTATACTGACTTCGTTTAGCCGCGCGAGCTAAGGTCCGAACATTTAGAATAGAGAATAAAAAAGAAACGGCGGATCCTTCCGGTATGAATATGTGAAATGCTGCTGTGCTATCATCACTTGGTGGAATTATTGCCCTCTAATGGCAATGATGCGAAGTGAAAGATGAAACACCCTAAAGACGTAACCAAACCACGATTTGAACCTGGCCAATAGAAATTTGTGGCTAACCGCGCTACCAGTTAGACCATGGAGACGCCCAGATCCTCCCCGTATGGTGAGTTCTTTGTTTAACGTCTGAGCTAGTCATGCCTGGAGCTACGATTCCTTAGAGAAGAAACATCCCATAAACACAGACATGAATCGGATTCGAACACACATCTCGATATTTGTAGCACAGCGTTTTAACCACTGCGCTACTAGAACGATCAACCATATATATATATTATATATATATTATATATATATGGCAAGAGAACCTGTATAAAATCCTAGTTAATGCACACATCGCGAGTCTGCTCAAACAAATATAACCCAATTAAAGTCATCCATGTATCCGTTTTATTACAATAAATCAATCAATTCTCATTTGAACCGTGCCTGGTATTTAAAAACACCAAATGAACTTAAAATAATCGTGTACTGTAATGAGGATTTGTTTTCTCTCCTAAACCGTAGCTACAGTGCCTTAATTCCTACAACCCGAGCTAATCTGTGGACTGGCTTAAGGCAGGTGCGTTAACATCAACCTCGGGGCGCCGGTTTCGAAGAAAATGTTCACTGACAGAAATTAACCTCGTCCTGAAAGAAGAAAAAAATAAACCCGTGGCCACCCAAATCAGAATCGAACTAGCGCTCGGTAGGTCGTGGTGACATACCGAGGTTCTAGCGTTGTCGGGCAACAACAACAAAATCTCTCTGCTCCGGAAGCACATAACTATACATACATCCGTAAATGGATTTTTAGCCGCGCAGCCTTTTAGTCACAGAGTACCTTCCGAACGTCGCGAGACAACATCTAAATCCTAAATAGCTGAAAAGATGAGTGTTTGGGTTGGTTCAAGGACAACTTTATCCACAATAGTTATATGGTCTCAATATTTATTATGGTACCAATTCGCTTTAATTGGGAAACGAAGCCACCTGCTGAGCGAAGATCGTCTAAGTCGGTGCTTTTTCAAAATGTTTGTCACAGATGCAACTGGTAGCGCGTTGGATCACGGATCACTAGCACCTGAGTTCGAATCTTGGCGTGGGCATATCTGAAGGGTATTTCATCTTTGACTTCGCTTCATTACCTTTGGAGGTCGCTCGGCCCATTTAGCCTACAATGTGCACAAAGGTGGCCGTAAAACATCTATCATCATCAATCATAGATGAACGACCATAGACCTAGGGTCAATGTAAATCCCTAAGAAGGGCGGCGTCCTCAATTTTAAACGTCGTTACACCTAGGAAGCATCCGACAAATACAGCCGTGAGTCTGATTCGAACAACTCGCAATCGGGAAGCGCTCTAACAACTGTACCATCATTAATCCAGATTGAGTATAAAATGGTCTTACGGGGGGGGGGTGAAGGCGTCATACTGTAAAATACATCAAAATATCAAATGCTTTAACATTTTTGATACACTCCGGCATTATTCCCAGCTCACCAATTATATAATTCGAATTATATTCAATTTAATAATAATATAGATTTAATAATAAAGTGCTGATATACACCCCCCCCCCCCTAATATGTAAATTACCATTATCAGTTCCAGTTTTGTCAAGTTTAGTTTCTAATAAGAAAATAGACTATACAGCGTAATCTAACTCCCGTTCAAAATACACGCTCGTCTCGTCCAATGATAAATTCACAGGAACACGACATTAAAAACAAATCGATGTGATAACAAATCATAGATCAAGTGTTATTGTTATGGTCAGTGTTTTTGGTGTCGAGTAACGAACACTTTTAACGGACAGGGCTCAACATATCCGATACGATAAAAAATTACTCGGCTCCGAATTTATCAACATCGATGCAGAATCTGTAGAATTTCCAATCCGAATCGCAATTTCGGATTAGGAATTAATTATACGCCAACGGAATTGATCCAATATGTTGTGTGCGCTGCACCATTTCTTAGGCAACTGAAGCATGGGAAATGGGGGAAAAGCTGTCGTCTGCCCTGGATGTCGAACCTGGGAACTCCATACGTGTGTCGGTCAACTCTATCAATTGAGCCAATGGATCGCCTAGAAAACATGCCACCTGATGAAATCATAATAGTCATGTCATTTAGCTGGCGCTGATTCTCAGCTGGTGGGTAAATACGTTTTTTTCCCCGCCCCCAAATTTACCTAATTACGACGGGAATATAATGTCAACCGATACTTAGTGGTCCAAATGGAGCAGAAAGCGAATTATGCTAACGAGTTGGTTATACAAATCGGGGTTGCAATCTAACAGATATTAGTACACAAAACAAACACTAGCACAATTTTAAATACTACAGTACTGCTTTACTACGACAGAAAAATAACAACACCAACAAGAAAAGAACAACATCAACGTAGCAACATTTAGCACACAAAAAACAAGCACATTATTATAAATTGGGTTTATATACTTCCCTGTTTAAGTGCGTGGTTGTGTATGGAAATACCCTCGTACAGCTAAAGAGATAGATATTGTGACGGGAAGGTACACACACACACACACATACCGAGAGAAAGAGAGTAGCAGTGGTAGCATCATGAGTAATGGTTCTGTTTATAGATACGCATTTATTTGTTCACTGAAACAACTCGTGACTAGAAAGTGGAGAACACTCGAACAGAGATGTGCATATACACGTATACAAAACTGAACTCAGCAACAGAACATTATTACTTCAATGAATGGATGGACAGTTGTCAATCGGTTTAAAATTTAAGCCTCAAGTTTAATCTACAAAAAATTACTCTATTCGTGTATAATTATTAATTTGTGATAACAAAGACTACTGACTATATCCAAATTTCAAATATAACAAAAATACAAATTCAACACAATTTGAGGGAAAAGGGTTATGAATTATAACTGATTTCGTTATGATCACATAACATGGACACATTAAGTCATGTTACTGAGATGTTTGAAGAACTGAAGCTAGATTCAAACACACAAAAACATATGAGCTGCACATCATGCAAATCTGCGGAGGGGGGGGGTTGTCTATGATCCAGCCGTGTTATATCAGAACTGCATTTTTGTTTACACTTAAAACTAACAATGTTTTCCGTCTTAAATTGTCAGAGATAACAGCTTCATGCCCATCTTCTTCTGAACCTTTCCGGGTAGGGAACGTCTCGTACAAACCTCGGAGAAATATTTGACCATGTTTGGCTGGTCTACTAAGAACAACAAACATCTGCTGATATCGATCAGCATGTAAACTATATATATATATATATATATATATAATTTACATGCTGAATTGACGTAGAACGTGCGCCAAAAGCCAAATTCGTATATATGTGAAGAAGACACTCGACAACATCTGTCACACAGGAGTAATCCCAACAGCGATACCGGGAAAACATTCGCAACAGTATTGGATCGTATACGCAGTCGTCGACCATGAATGATAGCTGAGACGCATGGCTCCTGTTGGCCGGTGCCAATCTCTACCTGAAGGCAGCTGCTGCAGCAGCCTTGTTTGGATAACTTGCCACTACCTCTGAGTCACCCCCCCCCCTCTATTAGACACAGTATGTTGATCCCTGATATAGATAACAACAGATCTCACTTGATAATCAAAGTCAGGAAATGAGCTATGTTTATGTATAAACAATAAGTGGGGGGAGGCTGCTGCATTCAATCAAACGTGATGATCACCTGGCTCAGAGACATCAGCTTAGCGAGTGAGATCGGACAGATGTCTGCATGCATGCGTGCGTTCATACGCGTGTACGCTCGGTATATAGAAAGTACCGAATTATTGAACACATTATAATATTCACCCCCCCATTGAAACAAATCGGGTGAGTAAGTCGATCACATGAAGTTTGGATTTCAAATGCGCATTATTTTATTATTATTTAATAGTAGAACCAGTCTAGACAACCACTTTACTGTAAAAGGCCACCAGTCTTAAGTGGCCACCAGAAGGCCAAACAATCAGTTATCTAACGATCTCTGGTAAAAGCCACCGAACAGCAGAACCCGCCTTCAAGTTGCTCATACATTAAAGGATCGATCCCGATCGAGTCCATCCCGACAGTAATCGCTGAAGGCAGGTTTGACTGTGGTCCAGCTGTGTACGTGAATAATATCCAGGCCAAACTTAGGTACTAACGTTATCTGGAGTATTTACTAGAGATAAACTAGACGTTGTGTGAAATCATTCAAATGAGAGAGAGAGAGAGAGAGAGAGAGAGAGCTAACTAGGTCAGGTCATATGTCAACAGTCTCCACACAATAGTATCAGGATAAACACAATACGGCATATGTGACTGAGTAAATTAACCTACTGGCTAGAGCCATTCTAAAGTCCTATAAACTGACTTGTTATATACAGTGATGATGCCGCAGTTCGATATGTTTCTAGTTGTCGATCAATTCGGATGGTATTCAGATCGATCACAATGAACTATGCGCTGTAATAGGTATCAATTCATAAATGTCAACGAGGCGTCTGATGTATGAACCATCAAGTGGCAATGTGCATAACAATCTGATGATGATTGATGTTTTACGGCCACTTTTGTGCACAAGGTAGGCTAAATGGGCCGAGCGACTTCCAACGGTAATGAGACGAAGTGAAAGACGAAACAACCTTCAGATATGCCCACGCCGGGATTCGAACACGGGTGGTAGTGATCTGTGGTTCACCACGCTACAGCTAGACCATGGAGGCGCCCGTGTATAACAATCTGTATTGTAGACAATTGTCATTCAAGACATATATATATATATATATATATATATATATTCTGATATGCAAATCTATTCTGTATTCTTAAATTTAACAGACCCCTCTCCTACTCGCAGCACGTCTAATTCATGTTTCTGAACTGTCAGCTCTTTCATTCTAAATGTCAAAATTCACGATGAAAACATTAATATAGATAGGTGAAAACTTTAAAAGAATGAACGGCAGACAAATTAATAACGACTCTATCCAAATCAGACATCTTTTGGTATCCCAGCAACAAATAGATACTATCTAACATGCCCAAATATATTCAAACGGACACGCCAAAAAAACCTTGCCCATCACCGCACTCCTGTGGGTCCACACACGAAGCAAGCGACGCGACGCTTGTGTTACCTATGTTAATAGTTTTGCCTCATAAGTCTTCAGTCTGGACTGTGACCACGTTGTCAATTCAGGCTAAAAGCATATCTCTGACGTGACACAGGTGTCGCTGTATTAAACTAAATACTAAAAATAAAAACACATCCTCCTCAAACAGAATTGCGCTCCATCACTTAATCTCTATATAGATAAATACTTTTATGAAAGCTACTGCCATTATTAATACACAGGTTATAGCTGAATACCTACCTATGTAAATAATTCTCTTATAAGCATAAAGGATCATTGTTATACAGATCGCACGCAGTTAAATATTTAATCGAGGAATTTAAAATTCTGAAAAAATTCAAATGTCAACTTTACATGGCTCCCTTTGATTGAACAAAGATTTAAAATGTGGTCCTTAGAGCAGACATTAAACAAAAGACAAATCTATCAACTGGTCCTGTCACTCGAGTAACTCTGTGTCGCACGAATGGAAATGAATAACATTTAACTACACCTAAATCCATCTGATAATGTTTTGATATATTGTACCTGGACTATGAGTTTGCCCAACCCCTGTACTAGGTGCGCCACTGAGCTCAATTCTGTTTGAGGATATTGACGCAATAGAAGTTTTGTAATTATTATTATAAAACAATACAATCTATTTGTAGATTAAAATCTGAAAGCATCCTTTACAAAATCCACAAACTGACATCAATCTTTAAGGGAAACCTTTTGAAGAAGCTTTAAAACAAACGTGTGGGCTCCTGTACAAAAACATGCCTAGTCGTGTTTCAGTAGTTAACACATTTAGTCAATATTTTAAAAACTGTTCAATATACATCAGGACGTCATTCAGCTGAAACTGTTAAATTAAAACCAGAAGGTTCAAATGAATGATTCCAATGGATGGTTTAGATGGGTTTTTGAAACCATAGTGAATGTCCGTGTATCACAAAAGTGAGACAGCAAATAAAAATTAACTGCGATGGTGCTTTTTATATAAATCTTAACAATAAATTAATAAATCTGTGCCTGTATCAGGTACAAAACTTAGAGGAAATAGCTTAGAGGAAGATAACGATAGTCTCTTGACAGAGTTGCAGATTTATGTATCTACTATAAACCACAAAAAGGTGGATAACTGATTAACTGAGTGAGACATTACAGAGGATACAATAGAGATAGAGCTAGATCTTCTTCCTATTCATAACAAAAACAAAGATTTCAAGGAAAATATTACAGAAAGCCATTAAAAGATGGTTTACTGTATTGATTGTAATTAACAGTAACCATTTGCAAAACATTGTTTAACTGAGACAGAATTTTACATAAAAGCCTGGTCATCAGAAATTGGCTAATGGTTAATATAGCAGAATTCTTCATTACACATTGAACTATGCAGAAAAATAACAATCCCAACACAAAGTGAATCCGTATACGATAAAAACACACAACTGAAAGGTATAGGTGTCTGGCAAATATAAATCCAATATTATACATATTTATGAGAGCCATCGCCAACGTGGAAGTTGAAGCAACATGGCCACTGTGTGTGGGTGGGAAATATTCACCCCCCCCCCGACACACACACACACACACACACACACACACACAGTAAATGTCTACCTGTCAATCAAGTATATATAACTAAGTTAACAAAGTCGCCAACCCAGTCTTTGGGTTGACACTGATCGTCTAAGCTACCTCAACACCCAATACCAGCAGTGGCCATAACGTACTGCTAAACAACTATTGGGTTACAATTTACGGTCTCCTCAATCAAAACACAATCCACGCACAACATCATAGTTTATGAATAAAGCTCTAGTACTCTATTTGTACAAAGAGAGATGCAGAAAACCGTACCTGACCAGAAAACGAACAATTATCACTCTACCTGCACAATACCCGTCGATGTCCTTAATACTGATTACCATAATTACGTAAAAATATCAAGAATATTTCGCTCCATCATTAATTCACAATTAGCACATTTCAAACAACAAATCCTGCTCCAGTCACAAAATCAGATCACCGTTAACGTGTCATTGTGACGGATAGGACCATCTTCCCTCCGCAGCCAGAAACACCCGACCGAGAAATATCACATACAAGGAAGCCATTTTAAAGCGCCTCCCGATCAAAGCCGCATCGACAGCGAAGATAACCAGACACTTATGATGATGACTCGGTATTGAAATAAATGAGTAAACTAGTCCGCAATAACAACGCAGACGAGACTGTCTAAAACAAACAAACAAACACAAACAATAGACCTGTATAACAATCTCAGATCAACATCGAGTACAGATGACTTGACAAACGACCAAGTACACTACACCGATTGGACGATATTAGCAATCATCTAACCTTGTACACTTGTCAGCAATCAGCGGTTACGCAACAATGATAGATAAATCAGGGAGAATAATACAATGAAACTCGCCATCGACAGGATACTCTCTTAACCCACTCAGGAGACCCTTCCGGATTCAGCGGTTGACTCTAAAAAATGACCCCTTTATGGAGTCATTTTACCATACCAATGACTCAGTCTCACCAGTCGACAGTTATCAGCTTTGGGATACTCGAACTCTCCTCCTCTCCACTAAAGATCGGCATTACCTCAGTAAAGAGATTTGTTATTAACCATTAATTAACAGTGCCCATCCTAGGAAAAACATAGATTAGACGGCTGAGTGGTGTACCTAAAACCAACGCTCAGCCGTGATAAACTATTAGTATACAGATAACACATGGCACAGCGGATTAACTCTACACCTGGCTGTCATTCTCAGCAGGTCATATACAGAAAAGAAAACAATGTTACTAGACGTTCACACACACACACATATATATATATATATATATATATACACACATATATGGATATATATATATATATATATATATAATTTATTAGGCCACATGGGAGTAGGAAATGTCACTCTGACCTTTCTACCTATAAATGAATTCCGGACTTAATCTACATCGACCATCTTAAGTTGGTTTCCACTCAAACCAAATCGACAACATTCTTCTGAATAGGAAAAATGTTAATGGATAATTTATCAGATATCACCGTAAACAGCAGAACGAATGCACATCCAGATGACAACAATCTGTTACTTCACGGCGCTGAAGGAACTAAAACATTCAAACAATCTATACTGCGAGGAGGAAATCGGTATGCATCCGATGTTGCTGCTGCTGATTGATATTTTACGGTCACCTTTGTAGGCCACATGGGCCGAGCGACCTCCAAAGGTAATGAGGTGAAGTCGAAGATGAATGAACCACCCTTCAGATATGGCAACGAGACCAGCTTTGAACTCGGTCGGTAGTGGATCTGTGATCAACCACGCTACCAGTTAGCCCACGGAGGCGCCGCCCTCGGCATACATCAGAACCGTCTGATTTAAATCAGGGCAAACCAAAAATACACCAGAAACCAGGGTTGGAGTTTAAGCCGGGTTAAGGTGGTTTAGCCCAGCCCGGCGGGTTAAACCTGGGTTTTATTAGTTTAACCCTGGGCTAAACTGCATTTTTCTCAGATTACAGTATACTGACTCACAAATTCATACGTTTTATGCACACGAACAGTAGTTGTTTGGTATGCATTTTAAAGATGTTATTAAGATGCTGACAATTTGCACCAATCAACATAATCAGCCAAGCTTGTCTCTTGCTATCGTGAACTTCGTGGTGGTGCTGAATTAGACTGGTGAATATCTGAATACTTTTGTTATTGTTTTGTGGAGTACATTGTTATTTGTGTGCACAATATAGACAATAAATGTTTAATTTACATTTAGTTGGTTTTCTTGATTGGGTGTAGCCCAGCGGGCGGGTTAAACTTGCCAAAAACTGTACTGTCCATTGTTTTAGAAATATATTATGCTCGTCATTTAATTCACTGTATAATAAAATTTGGAACTGTTTTGAAATAATTAAACCAGACCAGCGATAAATGATTCAGACTACATACCCAAAAAATAACTCAACTAGATGTAAATTTGTCCACATATAAGATGTAGAGCCGTGATAGCGCAGTTAGTTAGAGCGTAAGACCTGACAGGACGCTATGGCTATGTGTTTGAGTAACGCTTTGCGCTTATAATGGCAGCATGCGTTGTATGCTCCCTTGGGAGTTGAGATATGTGCTGGGTGGAAGAAGGTCTGAGTCAGGGATAATAATATTGTAAAGCGCTTCAGAGCAGCTTCTAGCTGAATAGGGCGCTATATGAATGTCACATATTATTATTAGAAAGCTCTCTAAATTTAGCCATATTGTTGTAATATCGAACTTCAAATCAGGAGGCAGTATCACTTTACATGGACAACCAATCACTGGATCAATAAAATATTAAACTATCAGGATCCATTCGTGCGTTTGGCTAACAGTAACACCGTTAGCAAATATTTACATCCAACTCTATTGTGTAACAAAAACAGCTCAATGTGTGAAAAGTAGATGAAAAATGGTTAATTTAAATTATTACAAACTCGTGTTATACGGCAGTACTAGTTAACTAACTAATGGTTAATAAAACATTTATATAAATATATATTTTTAAAGCAATCATGATAATTATCAAACAGAAATAAAAACGTTCAGGATTTGTCGCAAGAGTAGTTAATAAAAATAATGGTTTCTGCTACTCAAGGTTCACAGATGTAGGGTCAATTCAATTCCAGAATTGGTTATTTAAAAAAAAAGGAATTGATAAATTTTGAATTGGAATTGAAGTTTCCTACAAAAAAAATCCACAAATTAATTTACCATTTAAATTTAATTTCAGAAATATTTCTTCCGTGACAATCCTACTTGGAATATAAACTACTCGGAGTAGGTATTCCCAATAGGTTCTTGGGGTACTGAGCCATGGTAAAAAGTAGTAGGCAAAAAATGGAATTGGAAAATTTAATGTGGAATTGACCAAATGGAACCCGACGCCATGTCTGGTGGTTCATAATAAAAATTTCTCCAAAAACGTTAAAGAAATTCATTTTAATAACAATAAAACAATATGCAGCAAACACGATTCAACGGGGAACAAATTTCATATTTTTGTCAATAGAAAGAAAGCCTCCCAAAAGTCAGCATTTTAGACCCAAAAAAAAAGGGTTGGCTACATCTGGGAATTATATAATAATAATATGCGCATGAAAATTTTTACCATCCGACATAATTAAATGTTTCAAATATTAGGTTACCAGTAGAAACAATCACACAATAGTAATTATGTACCAATCAGCTTATTTCATGACCTAAACCAAACTCATTGTGTTATGTTATTAAGATCTTAATGGTGAACATTTGAGTATTTTTGCTATTGTTATAGCCTGCTGTATGGAGTGTTAGTACATTATTCTCCTATTTGTGTGCTTTAATTTGATTGTACTCATTATGGCACATTTTGCCTATTTTATGTAATCATTTAGAGGCAAATTATGCCTGAAAATGAGTTTAATCCAAACTAAAGTTCAATTGAGTCCCTAAATTTGGGTTAAACATTTAATCACCAAAGCCACCAACTACAAAAGATTCTGAAAATCATCAGAATTTGCACACCAACGTAAAGAAAGCATATCATTATCTACTGATAATAAGTGCAAAAGTGTTGGTAGAAATAGATCACAATAGTCCTGCTAGAATATAACCAGGAAATAAACAGAAGTATTTCTGCCAACAACTGAACTAGATGAATTTTAAATATAATTGACATAACGTCAATGTGTTACCAATCTGATATATTTTCACTGTTCAATTATTATTTACTGTGAAGCGCAGTGGATCATTTTATGTTACTGACTACTGATTTCTATGCCAGCTATATCAGAGTGCCTGTCTCGTCAATATGGCCTAATAGATAATAAAATGTTTTGATCATGCTATTATTATATTAATAACAGCATCTTAGAGATTCGTGTCATGTCAAACTTCAAAGACTAATTTTTATGAGTATCCAAGTTAAATATGCATAAATCTGTACACAGATATAGTCTGTTCTGAGAACACTCCAGTTTAATCCAGGCTAAAGTAAAAAAGGCCAGTTTTAGTCCACTGGGATGGGCTAAACCCCAACCGTCTGGTATCACGATATAGCATCATGATAGCGTGGTATCATGATAGCAGAGTGTAAAACTTCTGACAGTATCAGTTATCATTAAAACATGGACTACTCTTGTTTAGAAACATGTGAAAGGAAAACCACAGAGTCTGACATATTATGTGTAATTTATCTGGATATCGGACAGTGGAACGTGTACCGGTACTCATATACACTAATAACATTATAATAATATATTCTGCAGAATCCATATTGCTCTGGTGTCTTTGGTAAAAACGCTGTAGTTCATGGTGTGTTAATTAAACTCTCAGTATAAAGGACATTTAAATGTTAACCCCTTAATGATGATTGGTGTTTTACGGCTACTTTTGTGCACATGGTAGGCTAAATGTGACCTCCAAAGGTAATGCAGTCAAAGATGAAACAACCTCCAGATATGCCCACTACGAGACTCGAACATGGTGTTAGTGATCTGTGGTCCAACACGCTACTGCTACACCTACACCTGTAAATCCATTAAAAAAAAATTTCTAACAGTAGTTCATTCATGTTACGTAACACCTAGATACCAAAAGCAGGACCCCCAACATTCTAAAGATAAAGCGTATGTATGAATATAGATTTATATCGTTATCAAACAGTGTTGGGAATTGGACAAATATGCTTACTTCAGTCAGCAGAACTATGACAACAGTTATCATATAGATCTAGATCACATACAGAAATTCTATAAATCGCCGGGTTACAAAGTAAACAACATCGTTTCGACTACATAACTCAGTACCTTTTTTATAATCCTTACACCAGAGCTGGCCAATGTTTCACCGCACGCCGTTCCACCGTGTCCGAACTAGATCTACAGCTAACACTAAGTATCACTAATACACTACAATCTACAGTGATACATACAGTAATGATACACACATTGGTCAACCTGTCAGTTACGAACGGCCCAATAAGACTTAAGCGTACTTAATTCATTGCTACGGTCGCTTATTATGGTGGGGGGGGGGTACATTATGCTCACCGAGCAGGCCATTCGTGTTTTATGACTACCATACAGGAACTAATAGATCACCAAGCCCAAAGTTCAGTCAGTTTGGAGTCCATGCTTTACCGTCCGACCGACCGACCGACAAGCCAGCCATACTTCTCGTATACGAAACTAAACTCGACCCGTTTCAGTTGTTAATCTACAAACCTTTCTTGGTCCACTGACATAATCCAATCGTTTCGGTCTCTAACTAATCGTCCGGCTCCGATCGTCAGATTCGTCGTATTCGTTCGATATCCGTGGCGTGCGACCGAGTAAAAGTTGTACAAACTTCGGAGGGAACTTCTCGATTCCTGGAAACCATTCGTAATGCACCGAATCACCTCCGACTGACAGCGCTCTGTTTATGTTCGCCATATTTCCTTTTCCGGTTTTGATTATTTCATTCGAGAGGTGGCGGCACCTCTGACGGGCAATTATACGTGGCGGCGCCACTGTACGCGAGAGACAGAGCGATTGAAAACTGGGTTTTCTTCTACGTTTTACTGTCGCGTCTTCATTGTTCGACGGTTCGCCGGTGTTTTGATTCATACGCGCGTGCGCGCAGCCAAGATACAGCTGAATATACACGAGAGAGAAAATATTTTAGGGTTATTTTATCAAAAAGAGAAACGCAACTAATAGTTTTCTGTTTTTGTTTATTTCCTTAAAATTTCGGACTTATTTAAACCTGAAACCGAACCTCTTCTATGTTATCCAATGTTATTTAATACATCGTTTTCTACACAGATAATTGCCAAGAATAACAGGATGTGAATATATACATAAAACATTAAAATAACAAATAATCCAGTTACTGTTGCTCATAACAACGATTTTAAGATTTTAATAAAGTTTTAATAGGATATGCAGCGCTATCTCAAGAAGACATACATTTAATATCAGATTTGAGTCATCAAATAACAGTATTATCCTATGCCTTATTGAATTATATTTTTTACAACCGATCTAAGCTAATACAAATATTTGCTTCAAGGTATTACAATATCAGTGCTACCTGTTTACATTTAACTGATTTTACACCATTTTAATTTTTTTTCAAATAATTTTTTCTTCACATTTATCGTGTGTCATTTTATTTATACATAACATATACTTATGACATTTAAGACTACCCAAGGGATGATTAGAAATAAACTTGAATTATCATTCAGTTACTATTTACAAATATAAATCTATCTCACTTTTTGTTGACACCACATTATCGTTTGGCATAATCTCTCTCGTGGGTGCACAATTTTGACTCAAGACGAATTAACCGTTCTTCATAGCCCAGTGGTTAGAGTGGTGGAATAAAAAAGATGCAGGTCCTTACTTCGAACCCATCAACAAGTTACCAGCGTTTCACGTGCCCCCTAATTGACTAATTCATATATATGTTTCTGATTTTGGACGGTGGTCGATTTTTATGAACTATAGGCCTATTAATGGTAGCTATGAATAACATACTCCCCGGAACGTTGATGATGTTGTATAGGTCGATAACAGAGAGCCAAACTGAGTCTTTATCTCACAATAATGTGTGTGTGTGTGTGTGTGCGCGCGCGCGCGTGTGTGTGTGTGTTGCCATTAAGCGAAAAAAATCGAATTGGGATATCTGGCTCAAAGTAAATTAAACTTTGAGCCATCTCACACATAGGAGATTATCTACACAAAAACGATGACAAATCCTCACAATAAGACATTAAAACATACACAGAGTCATTCCTAGAAACGTTATTGCTGTCTACATTTAAGTTACATCCCGTTTTTCTCTCTGACCATATGGTTATTGATACTAAACATCCAGTAAAAGTTTATAAGAGTGCTATATATCATTTTCGGTGTTATTGTTTGTATTCGTAGAATAGACAGATTCATGGTAAACATTCCACAGAGAAGTGGAATAAACATTACCAGAGCAAATGATAAACATAATTAAAATTTCAATTAGTCTAGGGATAAACTGTTATACATAGATACCTTCTGGATATTTATTGCTTCAGAACAAGCAAGTAAATTCAGATTTGGAACGAGCCAACTGAAATTGTAAGTGTATCAGGTAATATAATTTTTCTTGCTGAGAGCAGTGGATCTATTACTTTTTCTTTCTTTCTTTCTATCAAGCCTATATCAACCATATTAGCAACATTATTAAAATAAATATATCTGTCGAAAGTGTAACCACATCTTCCAGTGATCCAGATACCGTGACGGTTACAAACATGATTGTTTGATTATTGGCTCCACCAATGGCAATACGGTAATAGATCCTGAACACTCTACGGATGTTTTCGTCTGCGGAAATTAGTGGTACGACGAGGCGTTAGTTTTGAGCTTTGTTGAAAGATCAGTATCGACAAAAACAATATTTGGTTCGATCTGATACATCAGCTAGCTAGATACTGTATTCACGTTCGTGATTCCACGTGCCAGTGCCTTTTTGCACACTACTAGGACACTCATTGTCTGTGTATTCCAATTTTGTTAATTTATGTTGGCATGTCCTACATCATTGATAGAAGAGATAGATTCGTGTGAGTAAACTATTGAAATCCTCAATAAAATATTCCTATTCATATCATGCTGCTTAAGAATAGTTAATTTGATTGATCATGTTTAGAATGAATATCATTTCACTTTAAAAAATCCCAGCTGTTGACTGGCAGCTGCTTATATCACTCCCTATTAACACACTTGAATGTTCGTCGTTTTCTGCTGCGCAAGCTAAGTTAAAATCAGTCAAACAAATTAGTTACGGAAAATCTCTATTTGTGTGTAGCAGCTGTTCTATTTTTATTCGACCGGATATATTTTGTAAATGGAATCATCTCGTTCCTGATCCAGTTAGGGGCTGATTATAACTGTCGTTTTGAAGACTGGTTTCGGCATATTCAATACCATAGAAGGGTTGGTGACAATAAGGTGTTTTACCATCCAGAAATATTCAGGTCCGCGCCTTCTAAGAAAACTGTCGATCCTACTGGGGTTTAATGTTTGTTTACTGATAAAACATTCGTTGTTTATAATTCGCTGTAGTATTGTGTGGAAGTAAAATTGACTTTCCCGAGTCCAGCTATATCTATTATATATTAAGGTATTCAAGATTTGGTTTGTTCGCGATAAATAACATCAAAATCCATTGACATCTAGGGGAGAGGTGGGGAGGTTCGACCACCTTACACTTCAATGGTATGATTTTAGTATACGCGATACAACAATCGGCAAGAAGTACTTTTCTGTCGGGCGCTTAATGTTTAATGTTCCTAATAAGGCAATGATCACGTCATTTGTGACCCAATTCAATGTCGTAAACGTTATTTACGCAAGCAAAGTGGCGGGAGGATAGGTTCGACCAGAATGCGGGGCGGATCGACCAAACGTGGCAGGGACAATCAACCAATTTTGTTTGCTATGTGGACATCGTTTTCAACTAAAATTTGCTGTTTCTTATTATTCTTAATCTTTCAGTATTCACTTTTTGTTTCTTTTTATCATTCACATATCAACATACATATATAATACTTTATACATTCATGGATTTACAAAAGACATAAAATTTGATTATATATCTATAACATCATTTATAATATTTAACATGGTACATCGATGATGATGATTGATGTTTTACAACCACGTTTGTGCACATGGTAGGCTAAATGGGCCGAGCGACTCCCGAAGGTTATGAAGCGAAGTCAAAGTTGAAACACCCTTCAGATATGCCCACGCCGAGATTCGAATAAGGGTGGTAGTGATCTGTAGTCAAACGCACTACCAACTAGACCACGGAGGTGCCCCTTCATCATTTCATAAACTGATCAATCTTCATTTCAGCTCGTCCATAATTTAATTAATTTATTTGCAATAAATGAACACCCACATTTACGGCATATCATAATATTACTATTTCATTTGTACAAAGAAAAAAAAACTAAATATGCGTAGCTAACTAACAACAAGTCAAAGAAAATTCTACCACAATACTGGACTTTGCGTCTGATGTAAATTAGGCTATAGAACGTCACATAATCGTCACACGATTCAGAAAGCTGTGCCCGGAGAAAATGATCGTACTAACGGTTTATGTAAATTAGAAATATGTCACATGATCTTTATCTGACGACCCATTTAGGATAGTGAGACAGAAATTATAGTCTGCAAAGAGCGAATCGACAAAATGGAGGGGCGGATCGATCACGTTTGTTTCCCTTGTTATTTCAAAATTTATTGACCTAAGCTTACATAAAAGGTACATTTATTTCTACATACATTAATTGTTCGAAAGGATACCACACAGAAAGCTAATGAAGATCAAACGCCGTGAAAATCTAACACAAACTGAAACTGTGAAAGGCGCGAATGTTGCTTACAGACTTTTGAAATGTTGAAACCTATTGCCAAAAGTTCGAATGTGACACCCCCGCTTTCAGTCACTAATTTTTTTTTGACAGTGTATTGTTTCAAAGTAAACATAAAACAATTAATCAGTGATATATTATGTCACAACCTAAAACTATTAAGTGTAATAAATAAAAAAATAGGGTTTTAATGTTGTGGTCGATTTTCCACGCCTGGTCGAACCTCCCCACCTTTCCCCTATATAGTTTGTATGGCAGACATTACGTTTAATATGACTTATATTTGTTCATACCCGAAACATGTGTTCATTGTACAAAACCCTCTGTAGATATTGACAACAGAAACGTACATACACACGTACATACATACATACAATATTTGCGTATACGCGTACGCGGACACACACATTAATACAGACATACTTGCTTGACCAGATTCTCAACAGCCGATGGTTCACTCCTCTCTCTCTCTCTCTCTCGTAGTACACCGAGAGACCATATAGATGAGTTAACGAAAAAGAAAACTATACTTTATACATTTACTTCCATGGTACAATAAAGACACACGGGCTACGAAGAGACATATAATGTATTGGGAATTCTTGTGAATCAGAACTGTTTTGATTGTTGGTCATGAATTGCTTAACACTAGTAGAGTGGACGCTGGATATACTATTGACTCTGCAAAGTCAGACTCTTCTCGACATTGTGAGCAAAGTAATAGATACAAATTAGACGTCATCTTCAATAATTAATAACTCAAAGATATATGGCCCATGGTTTACTAACGCCTTCTGTCAGACGACATTAAGTATACGTAATAGATTTCTCTCCGCTATCTTCTCACGGGATGCCTCATTGATAGAAGGGTCGTGAATGTCCATGTTGATAAAATGAGCCTCACAAAGGGGCTGGCACCAAAATGTTATCAAAGAGATAACCAGGTGCATTCTGTGCAGTTCGGCCTATGTCTAGATGATGTTTGAAAGAGTGTCAAGATGTTCTGATAAGACAATTATCAAATCATTATATCTGGGTGTTTCTCACCAAATTGATGAAAGCTGTCTTGTAAAATCATTAACAAATAAAATTAGTTTGCACTCTGATATTCTAAACAATTACAGACTTATTTTACATTTAATATTGTTACCAAATATTTTTTAAATAATAATAATAATAATAATGTATATTTAATAAAGCGCCCTTACTAGCAGGAGCCATTCAAAGGCGCTGTACAAATAATATGTAACATAATAATACCCCAAATAATGTCTGCAAAAACTCTGTAATGATTTAAAAGATAATAATTATTTATCTGTGAAAGCAACCTTAAATAGGTGTGTTTTTAGAAGAGACTTAAAATTTCCAAGAGACGACGCATTTCTAATATTCGCCGGCAACTTATTCCACAAAGTGGGGGCTGCAACGCTAAATGCACAATTACCATATGACTTGAGCCGAGACACTGGCACCTGCAATAGTATCTGACTGGATGACCTGAGTCTTATAATGAGAGCAACCTTTAGTATAAACGTCTAATTAGTTAATAATAACCGTAATAATTCACGTCAGTATGCATACAACAATCACCACAGTACCGAAACGGCCTTGGTTCAAGTAAAAATAATATTATGATGTCAATTGATCAAGGTAAGCCAGTATTACTTGTTCTTCTGGATCTGTCTGCTACATTTGATACAGTTGACCATGGTGTGCTTTTCCTTACGGTTGAAGGGCATGTTCGGTTTATTGGATAAAGTATGGGGGGGGGGGCTCCGTTGTCTAGTTGGTAGCGCGTTGGCCCACAGCTTACTACCACCCGAGTTCGAATCTCGGCGTGGATATATCTGAAGGGTGTTTCATCCTTGACTTCGCTTCATTACCGTTGGAGGTCGCTCGGCCCATTTAGCCTACCATGCGCACAAAAGTGGCCGTAAAACATCAATCATCATCATCATCATCATCATCACCATTAATTAATTACTGCAATGACTAATAAGATAAATTTGTTATTGGTGGCCTACTATTAATTTCATATAAATCAGGCCGCCCCCCCCCCCTAAAACTGGCCACTTTTGGTCGCCCAGAAATCGCTATTCGTGTGCATAAAATTGATATATCCCTTTCCCGCCATCTACTGGTACTATCAGTTCGACACGTGGCACCCTTTGTGGTCACGTTGTGCTTTGAATTAGGACGCGCGGGATGTTGAGGTGGGAATAACACATTTTTAACTAAATGTTTCACTTCTAAACTTTTCTCAATATTCCCACTAAGTAAATAGTATATTATAGAGCAGAAGTAGGTCATAGGCTCAACACGTTTATAAAATGTCTTTTTAAATAGGTTTTGTGTATGGCAACGATTCCTTCATGTCTTTCTATCCTAGAATGTGTCTGTAGTCAATTTCACCTAAACCTGGCCAACGTATACTCATAAACCTGGCCATGGTGTATACTCATAAACCTGACCGTGGTGCATTGGAACTTCCATTCCTAGAAGATAAAAGAGCAGTGTTTCGAGTCATGCCTTGGCCTTGGATACCATCTGTGAGACCCTTCCTATACACAGTAGAAAAAAACTCAAGGATACAGTCAGCCGTGATCCAGAATATTCCATGACTGCAAATATTGAGACTATCGCAAAAGCAGGACCTGCATTTAGCATCCAGCATCCAGATGTCTCCTTACATACACCTGTTACGTTATCTCCTGAAGGCGAATCATTACCCGTAATGCCATCAGATGCAAATAGTTGAAGGTACCGAAAAGGTCGCCAGTAGCAAATATTGTATCTTTGGTCTATAAAATTAGTGGTATGGCTTTAATAGGAATATAAATAGATTAGTTAAATGGAGCTCGGCTTGTTCTTTCTTGCAATAGTCATCTTTTTATGGTGGTATGATAATTTATATGAGTTTGTGTCTACGAAACACACAAAAAATCCCATTTTGGCTTGTCCACAGCAAAGGGTAGTTTTAAAAAGGATGGTATTCGTAATATTCAGTAACTGTTGGCTGCTTAACTAATTATTTTAGTTCGTTCTATGAATACATACCTATTATTTTATGATGTTCTCTAAAACATTCACATATGTTTTCCTTACTTTACACATGTGTATAACTTTTCCACAAAAGTAATGCATTTTACGTTATCCGCATACTTTATGTAATAACTGTATACCAATGAAGTGTTGCCTGACTGGAAAATATGTCTACATAACACATATACATTGGGCTGTCACCTAAACTCAAAAGCCATAAGCATAGTATTTTTTTATTATCGTCAAAAGACATCGAAGTGGCCTAAACACAACGTCCTCGTTAAGAATGTATTCTACGTTATCCATTTTTATCATAAACATGTTTCCCAGTTTACATTCAAGGTATGCTATATGAGGGTACCTTGTTTACTTTACGAAATAAAGGTTTTGCATGATATACAGATCTATTTGAATTACATAAGGTTCGATAAGACCAAATGGCGTATTTTACGTAAACCGCTATTCTACGTTATCGCCGGCAAGGAAGCGTTGTAACACATACCACGGCGCTGCGACTTCAACGGCAACATTCAACCAAGGAGCCTGTGATAAGGCAAAGCGGCAGAGCGAACTGCAACATCAGGATCCGCTGCCGCAGGCGTTACACCTACCTACTTGACGTCAACACCCGGTAAGGATACAAAGAACTATTATTTGTCAGATTAATCCTCATTAATTGTATTACCTATAATATTTCAACAAAGTGTTTTTGTAATTTGTTAGATGTAAGGTGAATAATGGCTACTTTTTTTGTTTTATATTAAGAATAATTATAATTTGTTATGTAGAAAATATTGCGTGTCTGTCTGTGCGAGTGTATGGAAGTTTGTGAATTATGCCCTTCTATTCAGACTTGCGTCTTTTTACATTTTGTTCTGTGTAAATTCGATTTCAGGTTGAAAGAAAAGTTACCATCTGAAGCTGCCAGAGAGCAATTGCGCAGGAAGAGCCGCAAGAGAATAAGTAGGGCAGTCGCAATCATGAAACGCAAGAATGAGACATTGCGAAAGAACTTGCAAGCCATGCAACGCAAGATGTGGCAGCTACAAAAGAAACAGGCTAGAAGTGACCAACGCCATCTCTTGAAACGCGTGTTTTAACACCTACCAAGAATGCTGATGTCCTGTTGCGTGACATTGGGATTACACCACGCAATACGCTTATCCTACACCACACCTTGACGAAGCATCTTGAGCATCTGGAAAGGTGGTACGTAGGTTCGCTATAAAGTCGGCCAGTAAGGCCTGTTCTGCAAGACTCTGACTGGCATGCTCAAGATGCAAAGGAAGGTGCCTAAGTCGGCGTACGAAAAGGCAGAGTCGAAGAGGAAAGTATCGGCTGCTATTAATCGTCAGTGGATTGGCTTCTTCAAAAAGGATGAAAACGCAACCTGCTCGCCTGGCAAACGGGACACTGTGAAAGTGGATGGTAAGCGAATACAGGTGTACATTCTCAACGACAGCATAAGGGTACTCCATAAAAAGTACAACCTTAAAAACACCAACCAAAAAGTCAGTTTGACGTTGTTCCAATGCTGCCGACGGAAGAATGTTCTGCCTGTCTCATACGCATCGCGTAAAGTCTGTTTGTGCAAAACCAGCCAGAAGTTTGCCTTAGGTCTACGAGTGTTGCGTTCACAGGGTGTCCAACAGTCTCCAGATCATTCAATCAAGAAAGAGACGAGCGAATCTCTCGCTGTGAAGATAGATGCGTTAAGCAACGACACGGTCACCTTCCATCAAGAAGACTACACTTGTGGAGGAGACAGTTCCGAAATCAAAATTCAAAGATTTCTTGGAGAACATGGACCCCGAAAGAGTACGCACGCAGAATGAGAATCTGACCATTCTGAGGGAAAACAGAATGCACCGTGCAGGTAGATTTTTCCAAGAATTACGTATGCCACTATATGGAAGAAATTAGCTACTCGAAGGAACGGGTGACAGTTCATCCGGCGGTAAACGGAGAACTGAAACACAAGAGCCTCGTGGTACTTTCAGATGAAATGATGCAGACTGTCGCGACAGTTTTCGCATTCTTAAAGGCCATCGTTGGTTGCACATCCAACAGATCCATTATCTGTCCGATTCACCGACAAGTCAGTACAGGAACTATTATTGTGGCGGGAAGTATGACCGGTTCTCGATGTAATGACACCGGAATATTTCTCGGATAGTTCAGCTATTAGATAAGTTACACCAGTGAAACTGGTGTATTTTGCATATTATGTAATATAGATTTAATGTATATTAATATAAATTGATTATATTTAGTTATTTTGTATTTCTTGTATTTTCTTTTTAACTGCTCATTTGACGCCCTATATTATCGCCCGCTCCAGTGTTTCCCATAAGAACTCGGTTTTTGGCTTGTGTATGTTTTGTTTTATTTTATTTTTTTTATTTAAATTTTTCACTTATTTTATTTTATAATTATATGAATTATAGTAAGATCATTTTTTTATTACGACCCATGGTGATAATACCATTTGTTTAGCGATGCGCCCACGTAGTGGAAAACATCCAAAGCAGTTTGGGGTCTGATGCCAGTAATTTGATCACTGTGCCAATAACACCATATAATGGCACAGCTGTACAAAATGTAAGTATTGGTCTTATTAACTGTCAGTCGATCTGTAAAAATCTGATGAAATATCTGATGTTGTTAAGGATATGGATCTTGATGCTCTTGTCATAACAGAGACTTGGCTGACTGGTAATGTTTCAGCCCAGAAAATTGGGTGATGTGACTCCAGCTGGATATTCATTCCACCATGCAGCTCGGATTTAAAAAAGGTGGGGAGTCGGCATTCTTCTCCGTGATTCTTTGAAGTGTGAAACCCATTTGCGTTTTCAGGCTAAGTCTTTTGAAAATTACCAACTGACTTTTATATCTGGGATAAGTGTTAGTGTAGCTATTATCTACCGATTACACCCCACTAAGAAAAATGGCCTGAAAGCAGCAGATTTCTTCAAGGAATTTTCGGAATTTGTTGACTCTCTTGCTACCAACAGTGGTCATCTGTTGATCTTAGGTGATTTCAATATACATTGGGATTGCCAGAGGAATGCAGATACCAAACAACTGGCTGACATTCTTAGATCTGCCAATCTTAGGCAGCATGTCCCAGAAAGAACACATAGACATGGTCACATCTTAGATCTTGTCATCTCCCGTGATGATGAGAATTTGATTAAAGGTGTGTCTGTGTCTTCCATGCTGTCTGATCATTTCCTTGTTGACATTAATGTATCTTTACAGAAACAATCTGTTTCAGCTAAAGATATTTCATATAGAATAAGTCAATTGCAAGGAGGCTTTTCTTGCTGATCTGCGAGTTTTTCTCTGGTATTGGATCCACCGGATGATGTGGATCATCTGGTGGATCTCTATGATAACATTGAGAGACATTGTAGATCAACATGCACCTTTAAGGACAAAGGAAATGCCAAGCATACCAATGCTTCCATGGTATAATAAGAACATACAGGCTGCAAAGAGACACAGAAGGTATTGTGAGCGGCTGTGGATGAGGACCAGTTTGTGTGTTCATTTTGAAATGTTCAAGGTCAGTAAAATTCTTGTTAAAAATACCCTTGCCTCTGCTAAATCTGAATACTATAATAAAAAGATCAAAGCATCCAAGGAAAATCAAAGGACTGTTTTCAGTGTTGTGAATAAAGTATTACATAAAAGTCAAACTGTCCTCCCAAATAATATCAACTCAGATAAAGATATGGCCCATTGTTTTAATAACTTCTTCTGTCAAAAAATATTAAATATACATAGTAGGTTCCAGTCCAGCACCTTATCACAGGGTACACCATTGGTAGAAGAGTCCTGCATATCCATGATGGATACATTTGAGCCTTTTACAGAGACTGATATCAGAGAGTTGCTTTAAAAAGTCATCTATTGCTTTCTGTGCAGTTGACCCATGCCTACATGGTGTGAAAGATTGTCTGATGTTCTAAAAAACCCAATTACAAATATAGTTAATAAATCATTATCTCTGGTGTTTTCCAAGATCCATGAAAGCTGCCTCTGTAAAACCATTAATAAAAACACACTTGTGAATACTAAACAATTAGACCTGGTTTTAAATTACTTTTTATTAAATTATAGAAAAGCAGTTGCTTTCCATCTAAACAAATATTTAATCAATAATAACCTTAATGAATCACTACAGTCTGCCTATAAAAGTGGTCACAGCACTGAAACAGCCTTGGTTCGAGTGAAAAATGATATATGATGTCAATTGATCAAGGTAAGCCAGTAAATTGTTCTTCTGGACCTGTCTGCTATTTGATACAGTTGACCATAATGCTTTTCTCTAGGTTAAAAGACATGTTTGGTCTGTCAGGTAGAGTACTCCCAGAGAGTGTCTGTTCATGGTATTTTATCTGACATTCAGTTTTTGTTATCTGGTGTACCGCAGGGTTCAGTTCTTGGTCCTCTGGTTTTCACAATGTATACCCGTCTTGTTTGGGATCATTGCGCAGCGATATGGGTTAAATATCATTTGTATGCTGATGACACACAGCTGTATATATCACTGGATCCTGACAATGAGTTAAATTTCTCCTCTTCCTTCAAGAATTTAGAACATTGTATTGCCGATATCCGGCTATGGATGACTCAAAATCTTCTAAAACTAAATGATAATAAAACAAAATTTTATATTTGGCATCACCACATTGTGTTAAATCCCTAAAGACACCAGCATTACAGATGGGTAATCTTCGATTACCCCTAATGGGTCAGTAAAAAAATCTAGGGGTTATTTTTGACAATGTATTAACATGCATGAACATGTCACATCAGTATGCCAGCTGCCTACTACCATCTTAAGAACATCCACTGTTTAAAAGCATTCTTGACACAGAATCACCTGTAACTGTAGTTCATGCCTTTGTTACATCTCGTATAGACTATTGTAACTCCCTGTTATATGGCATATCTGATTATAACATTAATCGCCTTCAGCAATTCAGAATAGTGCAGCTCGCATTGTAACAAATACTAGAAAATATGATCATATTACCCCAATTCTTCAAAAACTACATTGGCTACCTGTTAGACAGCGATCCTTTTAAGATCTGTTAATAACTTATAATCTATTAATGATATGGCCCAGAATACCTGTGTGAACTGGGTTTCCCTTAGAAAGTCATCCCGAAAACTCAGGTCATCCAGTCAGATACTATTGCAGGTGCCAGTGTCTGGGCTCAAGTCATATGGTGATTGTGCGTTTAGTGTTGCAGCCCCCAATTTGTGGAATAAGTTGCCGGCAAATATTAGAAATGCGTCGTCTCTTGGAAATAAGTCCACTCTTTCAATCTACAAATAAAGATGATGATGATTGATGTTTTACGGCCACTTTTGTGCACAAGGTAGGCTAAATGGGCCGAGCGACCTCCAAAGGTAATGAGACGAAGCGTAAGACGAAACAACCTTCAGCTATGCCCACGCCAGGATTCGAACACGCGTTGTAGTGATCTGTGGTCCAACACGCTACCGCTAGACCACGGAGGCGCCCCCAATCTACAAATAAAAGATCACCGAACTGGATTATATCAGTAAGCCGTGGATGAGTGTATATCAGATGATTTCAATGAGTGAGTGAGTGAGTGAGTGAGTGAGTAAAG
>JAODUP010000680.1:290000-451768 GCA_025642065.1 Paralvinella palmiformis | reverse complement strand
GTGTTACTATAGTTGTTAATTAGTAAGTAGTTTGACTACTTATACATATTTACGTGTACTCCTTATCGCTGTGTTCAAGTATTATCAAGCAACACATATACTGTTATGTAAGATATGAGAAAAACTAATTCAGTTACACTGCCTTCTTTCATCGCTGATACATGCAGTGGAACAGTTGTTACTATTGGATATTAGTAGACATGGCGTTTTACTGAAGACATTTATTGTATTCTAACTGATTGGAGGTACTCTTATGTTTTGAATAGAAGTGATTTTATTTCAACTATTGCTGCTGATAACAATGGCTGCTGCCAAACTTACGGCTAGCTCGGTTACGTTAAGTGCTGCTAGTGAGCGAAACTGTATACTAGCTGTCCATGTTGTATCTGCTAGGAGATCCACTTTGAAATTATCTAGTGTAAAACATCCTTTCATGAATAGTGATATTAATCATACTAAAGAATCGCTACACGATACTACAGTGTTTTAATATAAAGATGTGAAAAGGTTACAATGGAATAGTTGAGTTCCTTTTTCAATAAATTATCTTAATAACAGGAATTTTGTATGTTTCGCATTTGGTGCATGGTTTATATAAAATCGCATCCAACAAATATGTCACGTACGAAAAGCGGATGAGCTGGACCCCAAAGGTTGATGAGTAGCTCAACCGTATATTGATCTACGTATGTACAGGTGTGATGTACGTATGTATCGATGTGATGTACGTTTTCTGGTATGTTTAAATTGAACTATGTATTGATTTAATTATGCATAGATTAATAGTGGTATATGTTTAAAGGATGAATAGGTGTTGATGTTTTTCAAAAAAATTTATATATATATATATATATATATATATATATATATAAATATATATATATATATATATATATTTTGTGTGTGTGTGTGTGTGTGTGCGTCGTGCCCCCGTATATATATATATATATATATATATATATATATATATATATATATAATATATATATATATATATATATATATATATATATATATATATGGGGGGTACAGAGAGAGAGCAAACACACTCACGGTCTGCTACAACCAGTAAGCAAATATGCCATCGTAAACACTACACTGACCAATAATAATAACCTCCACTAATCATTATTTCTTAGGTCTGTTAAAGAGATTCTCGTCCTACATACATTTTTTGTTTGGTTTATCAAGACCACAATAAATTATCAAGTCTCTTTAGAGCCAACATATTAAATATTTTCATATTTAATAATGCTGCTTGATATACACATACTCGGTATAAATATATCGAACAAGGTGTCACTCAGCTGTCAGAATTAATTACATCATGAATGACAAGAATCAATCAACAGACTGGCTTTTAACACAAGATAATCTCGTCAGATGAATTAAGCAGTTGAACATGATACTTTTCCATTATACCGGGTATTGGAAATATATAATTTAGCTATTTAAGTGATATTTACCGTGAAAAAGCAATATTTTCAGCTGATTATGTAGAAACATCAGAATTTAGAAATAATTTGAATAGGTAGAAACGTGAACGATAATAGAGAAAGAATTCACAACTATACGTGTACCCGAATCTTGTAATTCGCTTACACAGTGATAGTATATACAATGAACTATACGCATGCTTGCATTGACGCACGCACACATACACGTAAACTAAAATGTACAATCACACATAACATACACATACACGTACACCCCCCCCCCCCCACCCCACATACACATGAACTCGCTCTTGTGCAAATACATTTTGCATTGAACACATTTACACTTTTGATGCCGAAAGTATTGAACACTTTTTTGAACACTTTTTCGCCATGTTATCTATTTACACCACTATCATTAAGATGAACTTGATTCAGGACTATTTCAGCTACTTTACCAATATAAATGTAACTATGGACAACGATTGCAATATCAGCATGAGTAAATTTAGTTGTTGTAGTCAACAGCAATCTAATTGGACGGATACAATTTCCTAACCTGTTCGTTTACTCTGAAAGGAGATTAGAATTGCTAATATATGCCGTTCAGAGATTATTGTATTCCTACCGGATGGACTCAGAGAATAGGACAATAAATTTCAATTTTGATAACATTAGTATTACCTCTAGAGAGATAACATACGTGACTAGGAGATAATATTTGCTCTGAAGTGATTAACTGAAGGGTATATATATATATATATATATATATATTATGTTAATGATGTACTTATTTAAATCCTCGATGATCAATAAGAATATAAAGTTTATACAATACTAACAATGGTTAATTACGACGTTTTCTAATTGGATAGATCCATCAGGTGCAGATAATTAAACTTTAATAGTGATCAGCTTCCAAAGAAAAGTTTTGTATCAAATTGAATCTTGTTTATTTTTCATTATATCTTATAATTCAAATAAGTTCCCGGACATGATTTGCAAACTCTTTGACTAGAGAAAAGAAATCAGAAATCATGATATATGACATCGTATGTCTCTACTTCAAAAAATGCCATATCAATATATAACGCTGTGTAAATATCTAGTCTGCTGGGAGAATGTTCTAAACTATACCACTCATAATAAAACTGAATTATTAATTTGCAAGATCAATGCTTTTGTCAGTGAAAGCAGCCTTGGCATCATCTATTCAAAGTTTCCAACATATAAAGTGTTGTACCCTGTTCCGAACACTGAGAGTTTTATGCGTTTAATACACAATAACTCTATTACCTAAGCTAGTTCAAATAATATGGAGCTGGAAGACCCTATATTGTTGTTATCTTTTTTAATGGTGTTTCTTCAAATATCTAGAAATTGTTAGTAATATTTTGAAATGAATGTGCTTTCACACTGTTCGTTAACGTATATTTTGAGGAATTGGGGCTTCCTTATCACATTAGGTCACGCATTCTTTAATTTGTAAGTTACACTATTTTACAATAAACTAGGTTGAAAGGAAACAAAGGTGTGTATATATATAACCCGTGATTTTCTTCCCAAAATATAGCTCAGAGAGTGGCTATTATTCGGAATATATTTGGCATAATGTTAATTGCTATTAATATATGTCTTAGAGGATTTGACACAATCCAGCGACACCAAATAGGAAATGTTCGCTTTGAGGTATCAGTGACATTTAAAGTCATAACATTCTACAATGATTGTGAAAGTAAAGAGGCGTTAACTGAACCACATAAGGAATTTAGATCAAATACCATTAGATAGCTATTGTCGTTTGAATGGATATATGGCATACAGTCTACTAATTTGATATATTCCGTAAGGGATCCACAGACGTTCACAATACTTAGGAAATAATCTGCTCCCTTAGCATAACCTTTGTCGAGAGGAACAATGTCCTTAAAAATCTAGTTCTTGAATAATGGCTCAATTTATCACTGATTTTCAATTAAATATATGTCGTCATGTCTCTCGTATATTCCGTATCAAGGTCATATGTCATATATGTCGATAGAAGCATCTCCGGTTTACCTTCACCCCAGAAGGTATATACCTGAATCTGACTATACGATGGAGTTAAAGGTAATCCTACTAAATAATCAATCAGGTGCGAAGGAAATAGTATTTGTTTCTATCACTTAATTGTCAACGTTTTGCTGGAGAAGGTTTCCGGTAATAACTAGTTAATATGCTAATGACAGGGTACCTCTACGACACGTAAATAACAAACCAATGGATAATGCCACGTTTTAACAATAAATAACTGTCTCCAAAATACTAATAAGCATCAACAATATATGACAGGATTACCATCATCAAAATGGACTTACCAGTGACACATCTGGCTTGAAGTTGTGCGACTATCCACGGAGGTGTAGTTGTCATCTTACCATTAAGCGGTCAGTCATGGACAAATCCCTGTTTTTCGGTTGGGAATGGTTGTGGCAACAAGGTGTCGGAGAAGGGTTATTAATTTAAATGCCGCCAGAGACAGAGTCATCGTATCCATTATACTGACATAATTGACAAACGTAATGGGGCCTCAGGTAGCAATAGAAGCCTGAACAGTTTCAACTATTATGACGTTGTTGGTATGTGGTGGAGAAGATTGTATTCGTGTTGTTGTTAATAAATCGACATATCGTAAATTGTGTCAATTACTCTTTCCATAAAACTTGCCCTTTCTCAGGAATTCTCCATTTGACCTCTTAGTGTTTCAGCCTTCAGTGTTTTGATTTCGGCCCGAATATTATTCTTCATCTCTTGGAGGGTCTGAGGCTTGTTAAGTTAAAAGGAGTCGTCGGATCTGAAGAACACGGTGCTTAGCTTGTCACAATCGCCTATAATTATTCTTCCCTTAATGTGTTGCCTGATCAGTTGGATTGTGGCCCTAGCTGTGTGACCTGTCACTCCTTCCTATTGCAACCAAATGTCGTGTTTATCTTGAATTGCTGACCCTAAGCAACTTTCGATCATTAGCCTATATTCATTTGCTGTAAACGTGACTAGCACTTCTTCCGACAACACCATACCATACACATAATAACGTGCAATTCTCTTTTCTGAATTTCCCTTGGGTATTTTAAACCCCAAGTATTTAAATAACTAAAAATACCAGATTATCCTTCATTTGATATTATCAGCTTGTGGGTAAATTCGGGATCTCCTTGTTAATTATTACAATCTGACTGCATTTTGCAATCTCTTGCTATTATCTGGTGGATTAAGCTGTTACACCAACTGCGTTTTATAGGGGGACAGGTTCAAGGTTATATACTCATCTATGGCTTTGTTCCTAACTGAGCGAAGTCTGCCTATAAGTGAAAGGTCGTTTACTGGCCCCTATTTCTCCAAACGGCCAATTAAATTCCTAATCATTGATTCATTCGGAGAATCCCTCAAGCCGTAATGGCGACGATATGCTCGTTGGGTCAGAAACATTGACATTGGTTTGATGGTACATGTTCACAATTTGTGTTCGCAGTTCCATCGTGAATGTTGCCATATTTAATCTCCACTATTTTCTTTATAATATCTGTAAAGAAAAATACATTAAACGTACTTAACAGATGTTGTAAAAAGCCCACACATCTTCGTAACCTTTGACCAACTTGTATTAAAGAGAGACAGAAGAAGGATGTTTTATGGCACATTTACATAAAACAGAAAATGCGCAATTCAATAACAATGATAAGAAAATAAGAAAAGCAATGAAATGCTCTATCCTCAAACATACTATTAAGCAATTCTATATCAAAGAAATAAAGATTTAAAGTTAACTACCATACGTTTCTCAAATATGCGTAGGCATGTGTGTTGTTATATGTCTGTGTATATGTGTGTGCTATTGCGCGCGTGTGTGTACAAGTTTGTGTGTAGGTTGGCGTGTGTATGTATGTGTGTGTGGGTGGGTGGGTGTGCGTATGTGTGTGTATATATGTGTGTGGGTGTGTACGCGCGTACGTTGGTATGTCTCTTGTGTTTTGCGATATATAGTATATATTTGACACCACAGCTGACAGTAAACCACACATGCGTGTGGTTCAACAGCATAGGTTGACACATATATACAAGATAACTACTTTGACACCACAGTTTACATTCAGTATTAAATTGCTGTGGCTGAAAAGGTAACCTATACATAAAATATTACGACACAACAGATGCTAATCTCAGCTCCATTCTGGGTTCAAATACCTAATCAAATCCTATCTCTATCAGCCATACGCCAGGCTATTGTCTGGTCAGGGTGAAACGCTATGCCTTTTACGGCGCTCGGCGCGCCAACAAAATAAGAGTTCATTTTTGCACATGACAACGTTGTGTTGTAGACACTACCTATACTTGGAAACAGTGAAGTAAGAAAAGCTATAATTGTAGTACCAGTGCTGTACAATGGATTATTCCCGGATTAGAAAGAAATATCGCTTCAATCATGAGTAAATACTATGATTTACTCAATCCTTACAGCTAATGCACATGCAAGTCCGTTCATTACTTAGTAAACGTTCATCCATTAGTATATGGGCTTAGGTGTGGTGGGATCTAACTTAAAGCCCTTGCTTTTATTTGACCCATGGTCAAGAACAGAGGATTTCAGGCAATCTGCGATACTGCGAATGAAATGTAGGGATTATAATACTGATACATTCAACACTTTCCCTATATTATTGCAACCTAATGACCGACAATACGGGAAAATCTCTGCCCACGGCTTAATTCCCATGGAGATGCCTGCCGCAGTAACAAACGACTTCAGGAGTATAAACCCATTAAACAGCATTGCGTGATGTAATAAGGGGTCGTTGACAAGACTACATCAAATGACAACAATACAAATTGTATATTACACATAACAACGTTGATACAATAAAAAAAAGGTTATCCTAACGACATTACCTTCTTACATTGGTATAAGGAATCTGTATCGAAATAGATGTTTCAGGATATATATGCATGATGATACTTAATCAGACCATCAACACCTAAACATTATTTAAAGCCTCCTAGAACAACAATGTATTAATAGTTAAATAACAGAAAGAAACAAAATAATATTCAAGTAATCTTTGACGTCATACTGCTATGACAAAGACAAACAAATATGTTATGTCCCCTAACATCGACTCGCTAAATAATAATAACTCTCCGGATTGGTAACTGACTTTTAGAAGAATATAGGGTATCAGCCTACCAACGATGTTTAGAGCATATGACACATCAAGCAATACACAAAGCCATCATCAAGTATGTTAAGACCCAAAAGAGCGCCGTATATAACTTTTCCAATAAAGTGTCTCTGTCGGGGGTTGGAATGGTCACAACAAAAAGGTGATGCGTCAATTGTCCGACTCCTTGTATAGCGCCGGCATATATCTGAAAATAAAATGATCTATGTTTTATGTCAGCTCCTATGCTGTTGTCGTTTTGCCCAAATGTCAACTTAGAGGGCTAATGCCTATTTGTGGGTCGAGCCCTATAATTCATTCTCGGTGTAGCTAGTTCCACGCAGTAAATATATAGAGGTGTCATTTTATAATAATACTTGTACATGGTAACAATGTATTCGGTTTACCGATGTGATATATGAATTCATATTAATACATTTGTAAAATATATATATATACATATATATATATATATATATATATATATATATATATATATATATATATATATATATATTATACAGAAACATCATACTACACCATCAAAACTTAAAACACTGTATTAGGTATAGTTATACTGGCTTAGTATATTACTGACATGAGATATATACTTGACAAATCTTTATGATAAATGAAACTAAGATATATACAATCAAGCAACATCTTCTTGACACATTATGAAAACAAATTAATCTGTTCTGAAACTTTCCAGTTACAAGTACAACATATACGATAAGATACTGTCGTCATATTTGTTTAATAATGATCTAACATTCCCTGTTAAATATTCTGTTTCTGGCCATAAATGTGACCATAGTGAGAGATGAAGCGTCAACACTTTCATATTCTTTCGACAGTCAACAATATTCCATCTTCAACAATAATTATTCAGAATTGGGTTAACTTTATCTTGGATCAATGCCTTCCCCAAAACATTTAGAAAATTAAGCAAACAACTCAATTTATGAAGATTGGTCAAATAATTTTGATTATTTCGGATGACTCACGTCTCCGGTTAATTATCATGTAATTGATATCACATCGACCAAATATTCTGTTGAATAAGGTATCTGGGATGTTTTATTAATCAGTAAAGTTACCTTGATATTAGCAAAATGGTAGTAGGCTTTAAATTTGTATGAACAGGCTCAGGATTTTTGTTATTATTATTTCAATTGAAACATTTTATTTCAGCATGATGTCGATTAGGGAAGTGGATTTTGCAAAGTCATACACTCTATCCTATATATCCAAACTCAACATAATTTTTTCATGGCAATTATGTTCATCGAACTTAATAAACAAACATGATCTTCTTCCAATAACAAAAGAAATAATGACTATTTTTTACATCAAACGAGCTTTTGTGTGATATGATGAACCAATATGGATGTATTTACAAAAAACTCTCGATTATATCGTTTCCAGAAGTGTACCCTTTACTTAGAATGATTTGAACCCCCTTTTCTGCTTATTAATACGCATATGTCAACGGTGTCTTCAGCTATAACTGTAATTAAACAGTTAGCAAGTAATCAGTCAAAAAATGAATTACTTTTTTCCTATATTTACTCTCTCTATCAATTATTTTGCTATTAGTTACCAACTATAGGCGAGGATATCTTATTTTAATTAAAACCAAAATATAGTGTCAGTTCGATCACCCCTACCCCACCCATTGATTTATTATGCCTGACAATATTCACATTTCTATTCGTACTTCAGGCCATGTTAGACGTTGTCAATGGTATCAGAATAATTCATCAGCTGATTCTATTCTTGGTGGCAATGGAATTAATAACCTTTCTGGGGTCATCTCCAGACAAGACCATCCCATCTCGATGTAACAATCTTGCACTTGTAAGAACGATATGACATCAATGGGTAAAACATCAACAACATCCGGAGGATATCAGCACATCTTTAAACCAAAAGCATCATCCGTGGATGCGTATTGTTTTAATAATGTGAATAACATCCTGCCATAAACTATGGGCTCGTATTGTTATTTTATGGTTATACAATCAGTTTGGGTAAAATAATGCATTGGTACCTTATCTAAATTTAGCACAGAATTTAAATAGTGGATATTCTTAAGATGGTAGTAGCCAGCTCGGTATACTGATGTGACATGTTCATGCATGTTAATACAGTGGTCAAAAATAACCCTTAGATTTGTTACTGACACATTAGGGATAATCGAAGATGCACCCATCCGTAATGCTCGTGTCCTTAGGGGTTTAACACAATGTGGTAATGCCAAATATGTAATATTTGTTTTATTATCATTTAGTTTTAGAAGATTTTGAGTCATCCATAGCCGAATATCAGCAATACAATGTTCTAAATTTTTCAAGTAAGAGGAGAATTTTAACTCATTGTCAGTATCCAGTGATATATACAGCTGTATGTCATCAGCATACAAGTGATATTTAACCCCAGATGGTTGCGCAATGATTCCAAGGGGACGGGTATACATTGTGAAAACCAGAGGACCAAGAACTGAACCCTGTGGTACACCAGATAACAAAACCTGAATGTCAAATAAAATACCATGAACAGACACTCTCTGGGAGCGTTGTTCCAGATAGGATCTAAACCATTCAAGTACTCTACCTGACAGACCAAACATGTCTTTTAACCTAGAGAAAAGTACATTATGGTCAACTGTATCAAATGCAGCAGACAGGTCCAGAAGAACAAGTATTACTGGCTTACCTTGATCAATTGACATCATAATATCATTTTTCACCCTAACCAAGGCTTTTTAATTGGATTAATAAGTAGGTTTTTCGCTGAATTTAAAAAAAAAGGTTGATTTATTATTTCAAGCTTTTTTCGTCATTTTTGTGGATGTCACATGGACGTATTTGTTTATAATAGTTCCTTATTTCTTTGTTTTTGTAAACGTATATTTCAATAGACCAAAGTTTCAGATTTCCGGTTACAGCAATCTTTAAATTGAAGTTCGCAAAGATTATCCTTTATGGTTTTGATTTCTACAATTTATCGTTAAGGTATGGCTTCATAAATCTTGACTTTGATCGATGGGTGTTAACATACAATTAAACTACAGATATATGTGACGTTTTGACTTTGTTATGTAATAATAATAATAATAATAATAATAAAAATAATAATAATAATAATAATGTATATTTAATAAAGCGCCCTTACTAGCAGGATCCATTCAAAGGCGCTGTACAAATAATATGTAATATAATAATACTCCAAATAATATGTCTGTAAAAAACCCTGTAATGATTTAAAAGATATTAATTATTTATCTGGGAAAGCGACCTTAAACAGGTGTGTTTTTAGAAGATTTAAAATGTTCAAGAGACGACGCATTTGTAATATCGGCCGGCAACTTATTCCACAAAGGTGTGGGTGGCTGCAACACTAAAGGCACAATCACCATATGACTTGAGCCAAGACACTGGCACCTGCAATAGTATCTGACTGGATGACCTGAGTTTTCGGGATAACTTTCTAATGGAAACCAGTTCACACAGGTATTCTGGCGCCATATCATTAATAGATTTATATGTTATTAACAGAATCTTGAAATGGATACGCTGTCTAACAGGTAGCCAATGTAGTGTTTGAAGAATTGGGATGGGATGATCATATTTTCTAGTATTTGTTACTATGCGAGCTGAATTTTACTGAATTCGATTCTGAATGCGATTAATGTTATAATCAAATATGTCATATATCAGGTAGTTAAAATAGTATATACGACATGTAACAAAGGCATGGACTACAGTTACAAGTGCTTCTTGACAAACTGATCTGGCATGACTGAACTGGCGGAAATGTTTGGCAATAATTTCGTGTTGTCGGATTATCGAGATTATTTTACATTGAACTGTAACATTGTAACATTATGTTGGCGAAAAGAAGTGTCGGGGCGCAACACGAGTTTTCTGGATTAAAGCGTAATTTATAAAGGAACTAAATCCGTAACAAACAATAATGTGTCGGAACGCGGATGTCCGGATTAACGGATTCTGACTATATATATATATATATATATATATATATATATATAGAGAGAGAGAGAGAGAGAGAGAGAGAGAGAGAGAAGCATGTATGATAAGAGGATTTATTTAGCAACATGTATGTTGTGACATGATGTATCTATACTTAATTAAGCGTTTGCTAGAAAGAGGGGGTATAGCACCACCACAACACATATATAAGTCTATCCGTTTAGTTAGAGCAACGCCACAAAATATAAATCTACTCGTTATGGCATAGCACAGCCACAAAACTAGATCTACATCCTCACCTAGTTAACATTAGCTATTGTGGGCTTTGGTTTTGACAGGAATATAGTTGAAAGCAATAGACGACAATTTATTAAAATTAGAACAAAGAAAATGTTACGTAAAGACATGATCTACCCATCACCCACACACACACACACACACACACACAGACACACCTACCCGCAGAGTCTTTATAGTTGACAATGACCCAATTACAATTCCTAGTTCAGGCCATATCAAATATGTCAACTATTGAATTTGGCAGCAATACAATTAATGACCTTTCTCCAAATGTCTCCAGAAACAACAATTACCTGACGGAGTAACACTCTGTTGTCATTGACTGTATAACATCCATTAAAATGATGACACTGGTAATTCCATGGATGTTTGCACATCCTCAGGCAGATGGGTAATTGGTATTGTTTAATGACATCAATAACGGACGGTAATAGAATATTGACGCTTAATACATCTTCTGGGTGTATGAATTCAGTTTTACCCAAATCGTGATATAGCCATAATCCTATTATCTATACGCTGCAGGGGCACTGAACACTAACATCGATTCATATTCCATTATGTCTTTTGTACAAATTACTGGATACTTTTATCCATAAATCATTGTCATATTTGTTGATGTTAAAGAGACGTCATGTTATCATCACTCACAGGTTTATCACAATAGTCAGACTTCATCTAATTCTGTCTCTAGAGAATATCACGTGAAGATCGTGTCAGGTCGATATGGACTTTAGCAATAGTTCTATTGTTATAAATGATATATCATATCCTTCACACATAAAGTTTAATAAAAATGGTAAATAGTTCTAGCTAACGATTTATACGAACAGGAACCACATACAGTTTTAAATCGCCGATCAGATTATCTAAAGGAAACTTGATTGATTGATTGATTGATTGATTGATTGGTTGATTTCCGCTTATGTATGTATGTGTGTGTTATTAGGTGATAAATATTGACTAACTAGTACGGTGGTTGGCCAAATATATATACCACCTGGGTACAAACCCTGACCGGGTTATATCAGAAGGGTGTTTTATCTTTCATTTCGCATCATTAACTATGGAGGTCGCTCGGCACATTTAACCTACAATGTGCACAAAACTGGCCGTAAAACAGCACAATTTGCATTTACCACGTATTCAGCTAAAGATTGTCTCAAACCTGATACGTGAGTTGTCTCAGAATAAGATAACACATTTCTTGGGTACGTATTGTTATTCATTGGCTTGTGTTGTCTTAGGATATTCTTCTCTTGGATGAACGTATATCTACATATGAAAGTGTGTATTTAGGTATAGGTATGTTTCTCTATCTATCTATATCTATCATTATCTATCATCTATTTATCTATATATATATATATATATTATATATATATATATATATATATATATATATATATATATATATATAATACTGTACTATATTAATTATGTATCTTGTATAAATAATAATAGCTATTAACTCCATTGGAAACTGAATGCTTGTGTCAATGAAGATCATTATTGGCATTTAGCTATCAAAAACTTAAATTCTCCTCTCTCAAACACACACACACACACACACACACACACACACATATATATATATATATATATATATATATATATATATATATATATATATATATATATATATATAAAACATATATATATATATACAATGTGAAACTAATTGAATATATGGTTCTTGTATAAATAATAATAGCTATTAACTCCATTGGAAACTAAATGCTTGTGTCAATGAAGATCATTATTATCATTTAGCTATCAATGAAGGTGACATACAACATAGATAAAAGAAAATAGTATTTGTTAAAATTATGAAATATTAATTTATTGTGAATCGCATCATTTGATGTAAATACCTCTGGGGAAATCACTTCCATGACTCCCGAGACAGAATATTGTTATTTTTGTATAAGAGTCTTATGAATAATTTCCCTACAGGTAGACATGTGTAGATGTATGTCTGTTAATTCCAATAAGCAACCTGTCAGAGCTATGATGAGTGAGGTTTATACCATATCATAATTGCATCAGGACTGTTAGAGTTATTCTAAAATAAATTATAAAATAAACTGAAAAGTTGTTTCTTTTTCTACATATTAAGGATACACACACACACACACACACACACACACACACACACACACACAAGTATTCATAAATGAACGGTAGCATATACCTACACAGAAGTGGACACGAGTTATTACGTGTTGTGGTTAGGGGACTGCGCTGTAAACCTCCAGGTAAAAACAATTAAATGTACTAAGTCACATGTTTTAAGGGATATTTCATTAGGGAGCTGATTTAAAAACATAAGTCGCACATGTAAATAAAGTATTTACTTACTCACCCACTCACTCACACACTCATTCATTCACTCACTTACTCACTCACTAACCGATTCACTCAGTCAATCAATTACTCGCTCCCTGACTCACTCATTGATTTAATCACTAGCTCGCTCATTCATTTCTTCACTCACTCACTCGTTAATTCATTCACTCACTCATTTACTTAATCAATCAATTAATCATTCGATCGCTATCTAACCTATTCTTCTGACTCACATCTGACACTATGACACTACAAGAGTACCACAATCCATTGTTGTACTCCAGATTAGGTTTCAAATTGTAACCATGATATACGCTGTATATCTCATTTCTCACTATTACCCAGATTACAACGTACCCACATTTCTATTTTCATAAATACAGACAACTGAGTTGCATAATGCAATTGATACAACACCGGCTTGACCCTCAACTGTCAATACAACATTAAAGGTTCATATTTCTGATATGAGACTCAGGTGCCATCTTCATTAATACTATTTTACAGAAGAAAAGATAGTCCAAGCAAAAACCAAAAATGTAGGTAATAACTCTCATCAGAAGAAATTTTATCTGGTCATTAACTGAAAAATCTACTTCCAAAAACTCAATTAATTAATTAACAAGATTATTTCCCAGATCATTCTTAACGGACTTTTGTTTAATTACCAGCTGAAATTCAGTCCAATATTCTGTCCACAAATTTCTCTAAGATGACAAGAAAAAAGATATTTCTTCTTTTTCCCATCAAAAAAGGATAATATATTCGGAATAATGATATCAAGCAGAGACAAAAGACGGATATTATGAATAACAACACAGAATCGTTATCTATACAATGTAATAATACCCATTTAAATGCCCACAACACCATTACGTTGGCTTGTTTCAATATTTCAAGATTCGACTCTTGTTAGCGTTTAATTATTTTTGTATGACAGTTTTTATTTGGTGTTTAACGGATATGAAAATTGAAGCTAATTCCCGAAGTATTATTTCGGCAACGAAATTCGACTTCTGATATTCCGCTACTTTCTTGCCAATCTACGAACTTTGTTATAAAACAAGTAATCTACCTGTGGATTTCGTTAGGCATCAGTGAATTGGCTTAGAGCCAGTTATAAATATATTATGTTAATTATGTCATATGTAGGCAACAAGCGTTACAAAAACCACACAACTTAAACCTTGCTTTAAACATTATATTTCAAGACGCCTACATACAACTGCTAATATTTCACAGAGTACGATTGATAGTATCATGATGAACGTCGGCCAAAAACTAACCATTTCTACGTTATACACTGTCCACTGTCTATTATTCGGAATACCCGAGACACCAAAGAGTTCCATTGAACTGGAAGAAGCGAAGCTAACTAGTCTATGACAGGAACACAATTTACACCACTAAATGATTACATTATACAACATTATATGGACGAGAGGCATTGGAACATGTTTCTATCTCAGCCAAATTAGCTACTTAGGAATCAATTCTCTAAACAAAGTTAAGGCATTGTTTAGCCTCGGTGATTGTACACCTGGTAATAATTCCATAGGTAGCACTTCATAGAAAACTATCTCATAAACTCATAAATTAATTTAATTTGACTTCCAGGCTTACACTGCTCTAGCCATTCAGTTTTAAGATTACCAATGTATCTAAATGTTAACGTTGATTAGAAAACGGTCATAAACCACAACCATTTCTCCAAACTTGTACATAAAACAAATGAAATTTATCCAAGCTATTTATAGCAAACCTGTTAAAACCGAAGAACAACAATATTTTACAAGACATAATAGACTTTTGTATGTTTCATATTATAATACCGTCAGCCTAAACAATTACTGTATTTAAGAATTAATGTGAATCACTCATCACCATAATCATTGTGAACCATTCATTTTGAAGGTTTATTCCAATAATATATGAGAATAATTTATCATTGTTCCAGGTCGAGGCAATATTAATTATGACATTTATGTTAATATAATATTTCAGATGGTCATATCACAGGTGGTAGTAGAACTAATGCCCTTCTCCTACCATTTGTAGAAAGTCCAGGCCTGAGGTTAAAGGGACAGTTCACCCTCAGAGACTATTGCTTAAATATGTAATACTTATAACGTTAAACAAACAATAAACAGCAATAATCACGAACTATACATGATGTCATAGATATAAGGAAATAATCCAAAATGCTGGAGGTCCCCCATTACGGCTGCACCGGATGAAACATGTCGAAGGCGAGATAGAGAAAAGTCAATTGCTCTGACGTCACCTGGACCAGGAGTACAAAGAGTTCACATGGACAGTTAGTGTCCCGGTTCTCCTCACGCGTCATCTATGATTCCGCTTTCAAGACAAGACAGGACAATTTATTCACATATAATACATGACATAGTATAATATTAATAGTAATAAAGGAAATTGAGGGACAGGTATAGCCATAATGGCTGTCTTCCTACCTGCCCATAAATTAATAAAACAATAAAATAAACAAAACATGGCTAGAGTATGGAAAACATTTTGTAGATATACATATACACATACACATATATACGCATACACACATACACACACACACACACACATATATATATATATATATATATATATACATACATACATATACATGTACATACATACACATATACATACAGATACACATGCATAAACACATGCATACATATACACATAAACACATACCTACATATGTATGTATACATACAGTAATTCTGATAATTGGGGGGGGAATATTTTAACATGTTGAAGGGAAGAAGATAGAAAAGCGGATTGACAAAATAAAACAATGCAGCGTTTCTTCAAAACAATCAGAATCACGTTAATTTTGTAATGATTATTCTAGCTCAAACTGATATGGACTGATGTAAATTTAGCAAGAATGCTAAGTTTTGTTCTCCACTGATTCTTGGCTAATACTTGTTTACATGATTTTAAATGGGTTATCAAGAGTTCCAGTCAAATTGCTTGGTTCAAGTGACGTCGGCATTCAGGAGGTTCCGGTCTTTGTCTAGATTCAAAATGGCGACGCGCATAGGACATTAATAATCGATTAATCAGCTCATTGAATAGGATTATTTAATAGGTGGGCGAATATTTTCACATTTTGACATAATTTATGATATTTATGAATACAGCTATATTAGTCCTGAAAATTTGAAATGAAGGTGGACTGATCCTTTAATGCGTTTCAGCTGTCAACAAGAGTATGAGATCCATTGGTAAGAGAACAGCAATATTTTTGTGAATCGTTAAATAGGATGTTTCATGATCGAATCAGTATACAATTCACGATGGTAATAGTATCATATCGTAAACTGGTGACAATTATTATGGTAGATGCAGTAGTTTTATTATAATTCTCATAACTGTTGATTTATATATATACCCCGACAAAATGTAATAACTTTCAGTGTTATGTTATCTACGCGCTGCAGCTAAATACAGTCATTTATATGTACTGTATCAGAGGAAATACCTAAACGACAGCACCAATACTGTAAATACTATTGTTATATCGTCAGACTTGAATATGACAAACCATAAAGACTGCTTCCATCACTATCTGTCTATAGAGGGAGTGATGTAGAGATTTTGTGAGATCTATAAAACTGTTAGAGATACTTTTATCGTTATAAATGTTTGGCCTGCGACATCTAATAATAGCATCCGAATCCATATATCTAATATATAACATTTCTTACCACTATCGCTTTACAGCGTGGTCAATTGATTGAGTTAACTAATTAATTACTGGTAAATGTGTCTGGGCTACTTGTTATCCTCTGGGACCCAGCTAATCTACCTTTCTTACGCGACAAATAGGTCACGCCAACAGGGAAGCGTCTATATGCATTTGACACAAAAGCTCCCAGTAAGGTCCGTAAATACATTCGCGTGTGAGTATAAATACATATATGTGTGTACATATATTTATGTGTGTATATGTGTGTTTGAGCGCGCGCACGTGTATGTGTGCGTGTATGCGTGTGTGTGTGTGTGTGTGTGCGTGTGTGTGTGTGTGTGCGTGTAAATTAATTTCTGTATCACGTACACAATAACACAATCACACAAACGAAGGAGAAAGGATACATACAATCTGATAAATAAATAAGCCATCGTAGACAGTAAACAAACGACCATTCACTTCCTTCAATTGGCATGATTATATAAGTCAGTTATTTAGAGTCACCTCCTTTACATTTTGCGTTATATCAAAGCCAGAATAAATTAAAAGGTGTGTTTGAAACCAACCTAATTTTAAATTTAATATTTAATAATGCTGCCAAATATAATCATTATCATTATAAATAAATTCATCTGTCAGAATAAATTATCTCATAAATGACAGGAAATGATCAGGTGAATCAATCAGTTGAAAATGTTTTATTTTCTTAGTTTTGTATTGTCAATGTAATTTTCCTACAATGGCAGAAGCCATTATTTAAGGTAATGGAAATATCTAACTTAGCTCTTCATATGCTACTTACTTGAGCCTAATTTGGGTCTTATTGATTTGGAAATACCGCTCTGATATTTCCCAGGTGTGCCATTAATGGCGCACAATTTAAATTACCAATCACGAATGTAGAGTTCGAATTATAACAATTTGAGAGTTGTTTCTTTTTGATATATTTTAAATGAGATAACAGAAAATAACAATTTTCATAACAATTAAAATAAGCTGAGCTTAAGATAAAAACATTCGATAGATAAATCTTGTGTTACGCTGCTAATATATAAACATCAGAAAATAGAAAGAAAAATGAACAAAGATACAGGGAATAATTAGCGATAACAGAAAAACAACTATATTGTTATTCAGATTAATCGTGAAACTAATATGCACTCAAATTTATTGATGGCATATAAACGAAATGAACGTACGTGCACCTATTAAACCTATTAATATACACCTTCTATTCGAAAGTGTTTATTTAACAGATTTAAATATTCAAAAAATTGTAACATCCGAGCTAGTGATTTTCTAGCTTAATTGAGTCAATATGCTAAATAGCGTGTTTAATTTATCTTTATCACTTTGATGTCTACACGTATATGATATACTGACAACGATCCTGATTGTAAATAAATTTACATAAATATGTCAAACACGTTTGAAGATTATTTACTACCTTAAATTTAACGAACATATAAAAGGTCACAATTTGTTACTACTTATGGATCATCTTATTTATGACAATCACTTTTATAGATCTATATCGAGATTGTTCAATTCACACATGTTATATTACATTACGTTGTGTAATACAAATTAGTATTTATGATAATTATTTTATTATAGATATTCTAGGACATCATTGAGAGAAGATCGTTTAGAATACTATTTCAAATATATGATTCATTTCCCGCATATTTAGTCTCTTTAATTCAAATTTAATTACTGCGCAAATATAATCTACTCCAGATACACCAATCTAGGATGTTATGCCATCAAGTATAACCCTCTGATATTTAAACATTACAAATATTGGGTATTATCTTTAATCGAAAAATTTAAGCTAATAAATATTATTTTAATTCTTCATGTTTAGCTAAGATATGTACATAAGGACAAAGCGTTCTATTACAATGTCTGGTGATTCTTATTTAAATTATAAAACAGAATAATGCGTTATTGGCAATATGAATTTCCCATCTTGTTATCTGTCTCATTTAAAATAAAAGGTACTGAAATTGCTAAATGTAAAGTAATAACAGATTTATGGTTTAAGAATGTTTTATTTTGCAGTTCGAACTAAGATATACGAGACATATCAAGATAAACAGTGACTATCATGTTTATATCTATACTCGATGACATTTTGAATATTTTGAAAATTTTCAAGATATCTATTAGTTCATACATAGTTTAAATTTTGTGACTGAACTTTGAAAGAATATACATTGCCTGCTCTTATTATGTTACATATTCCCATTTATGAGGCTGAAGCAATACCAAAATGTATGAACCGAAACTGAATTACTCGACATTTTCAAAGTTAAACTTTACATTTCGGTTATGCTTAATGAGTGTTATATAGTAACTCTTTGTCTTGTATGTTATAAACAAGATAACTCAATCAACCCATTAAAGACCTTCCCAACGTTCCAGAGTAATATTAAGTAATATAGCTGCTGACAATGAGCCGCGGAGAATATGAATAATGTATCAACTCCGGAATGGCGCAAGAACGTATTAAAAGAATAACAAAACTAATTATATTATGACGTTCTACAATACAGAAGAACAATTATTAATTACTCAGTGCCACATGAGTGGTATTTAAAGTCACATGGTCCAAAGAGGGCAAGTGTAAATTGTGAAACATTTAGGCAACAAGAACTGAACACAGATTGAGGCACACATGATGACATACATCCAGTTCCACATCGATACCATGACAAATATATTGTTGTTTGATTAGCGGTGCCTGTCTTTATGATTAGTTTGTGATATATTATGATTCTGCAAACACTATTGCATATCTATTATGACATTGCTAGCTGATTACACTACCAATATATGTTGTGTTACTTTTTGCTTTTGTTCATGTCCATGTTCGTTAAGAAAGTCCGCTAATGTATCAATATAGAGATCCTCTGATTGAAATAGACTACCGGGAGTTTTCAATACCAGATTAGTCAGTTGCGGGTCAACAACACCTTTCCTCAAGTAGACGGACAGATCAAGAGACATAGAGAGACAACCAGAAACACATAGACATACAAACAGACCTACAACAAGCTAGAAAGAAAGAAATGACAGGCTGATAAACACAAAAGAACACGTCCACATAAACTGGCAGCCATTGACGTATATATATAGATATATATATATATGATATTTCATTTGTTGTACATATTACAATTGCTTTCCTGTTTATCTGCAAGCCGGTGTTGTTGTTTCTCTGTATCTCTTTAGATTGTTATCTATGTATCAGCATGCTTACATATACGATTTTTTAAAAACTATTTATATATAAACATTTCTGACTGTTTTCCATATAGCTATGTTCATCATTCTGACTGTCTGCACCTTTCTACAAACTCCATAATAAAAGAGGAAAAAGCAATTGATCGCTTTGATCTAAGATTTATTTAATATACATTTACCTATTTATAGTGAACATCAAACGGTAGGATTTCTATAATGGTAGTCGATAGTATTAATCTAATATCATTTATTATTAATGAACAATTTAACAATGTTTGTACTCTTACGATTCCGGGGTATGGTGGTGGAAATGCATAAACCGCATTAAATGTTCAATATAAGTCTGAAGCTGATATAGCCGACTTTTGGAGTGAATAATACGAGAACGTTGCATATATGTAGAATATATTTGTTACACCGCACGCACGCACGCACACGCACACACACACACATATATATATACATGCACACACACATACACACACGCGCACAAACACACACACAAACATACATTTAGTGGGGAAGACAATTTTATTACATACACTATATAAACAAATCAAACACTGCTATCAAAGAGACCGGTGAACGGACAGATCACAAGTGATACAATTTCGCTCATACACAATCCCCACCATATATAATGCCACTGTACAAAACTCCACTCACTCAATCGACTACTTGTTCGAAACCACACTTTACAAAAATAGAGATTTTAGCATTTTGTTTTAAATCGTATCTAAAATCACGTTTATAATAACAGTACAACATATATATTACAGCAACTAACAGAGAAAACACGTTATCCAGATGGTCGGGTGACTGTGTCCTATGAGCTCGAAAAATCCACTATTCCAACCCTGACATATGTCGTTTGTTCTGGAAGTGCCTACAGCGGGTGAAGGTGTGTACATTCCATATAGATAGGCATCTTGCGACGGATGCGAAGTAGATGAATATTCCTATTTGGACGTTGTGGTGGCCGTATCTAGCGGTGGGTACCAGAAACATATGTGTGTTGTCAAAGTATCGAAGTTGTGGCTCAAATCCATTTGGAATGGGGTTTTTGTACGGAGATAACGCATTCACTCATCTGGATCCTCTTCTGGTAAGAAATCTAGACTGTCCAACATCCCACAAAAGAGCTTGACTTCATCTTTCTGGCAGTAACTTTGTATCAACTCAATGCTCTGGAGTTTGCTCCATTGATACTAGCTGAGATGGTAGAAGATGAAAGTAGTACTGGTAAAGCACTCTCATCTGAAAAACTTCCTGACATAATTTTTGGTGTATGTGTAACCCTCATGTATGAGCTTCACACTACCTTTGTGTTTAATGATGATCTCCATATTTATCAGCTTATATCATATTATCGACATAGTAATGTAATATCAGTGAATGAGAGGTATCAGAGAATACTGGTTTATCCTATTTTCCTATCCGTTATCTTCAAGATAGTTTTGATGCAATTACCAATTATAAATGAAGCCACCCACTGCTACTGTCAGGGATGATGTGGCTCTGATAACATTTCCAATTAAAAGAAGCCATCTGCTACTGATGTCGGGGATGATCTGTTCATGACTAATTCATAGTTACAGTGGCAATTAAAGAAATTAACAGGACAATCAGATGTTCAATCAGAAGTAGATTCATTAATTAACCATTCGAAAGCAATAAAGGCATATACTTAATTAAACATCATTCACAAAACATTATTTTGTCCACTAAAAACATCTCAAGAGTTGAGTTTTGTTTGTCCAAGTATCGTATTAGTGAGTCGGTTTCTTTTCAGGTGGGGTTTTGTTTGATCATGTAGAGTCCGATACAACTCTATATCTCCGTATATAACTGCAAGAAAACAAAAAATGGAATTATCCCTGTTTTATATTGACTTCTGGTTTGGTTCTATTAACACAGAGTACTGTTTCCTCATATTTACAGGATGCAGTATAACTACAATACAAGGCCTCGATATGCGGCCATGCCTGAACGGCGGCTATAACCTAAATGGCGGCCAGATTTTACGGTCCCAAACATACCCCCATAACATGCAATGCTAGTTATGTTGCAAATAGCGGTCACGGCTCTAGTGCGTATTACGGCCAGCACGTGTAATCCAAATGTCAATTTAAGCATTCAATATTAGACAATCAGCAAATTACACTGATCGTGAGAATAATTAGTTTCTGATTAGACTTAGGGTAAACACACACACCACTTGATTGATGATCGTAGTAGATGTTGAATTAGATAACATGTTTTTGGTTATAAGTATGCCTCACCATATTACATTAATTTCTAAGATTTTTACATAACGTTTGAAACAAACTGTTTGTGGTCAGTGATAGTTGTATACTTAATTGTGTTGACGGAGAAACGTGGCAGCTCGCTTTCTGTATAAATGATACTACAATTTGCGGAATGGAACCCAATAAACGACAGCCAGGGGTCTCTACCCCAAACTTCAGCAAGACAAGGAATGGAATGATAATACAGAAGTCAACACCAGGTGACAGCCAGGAATCTGTACCCCAAATGTCAACAAGTGACAAGGAATGAAATCCTATCATTTCAGTGTACATGAACAAAATTTAAGACCTAATGTAAATTCATGACTTAAATATATTTTTTTGCTGCATTCAAAAAAGCTAAATTTGGTTTACCTTACATTGCGGCTAGTCCTTAATTACTGCAACAAATCACTAGTCCCAATGACGACCGGAATGTAAATACTGTACTGTATATCTCAACGTATGTATCGATGTATCCATCGTTTATTATTCGATATGTAATAAATATATAAATATTTAATAATAAGGGTTTTTAAGAATTATTCATTCTTTGGTATATTAATATATATATATATATATATATATGTGTGTGTGTGTGTGTGTGTGTGTGTGTATGTGCCTGTGTGTGTCTGTGTGTGTGTGTGTGTGTGTGTGTGTGTGTGTTTTAGCTGTGCATAATAAGGCACAGGCACAGAGAATCTCGAACCGTGAATTCAAACTCTGGACGTTTCTTCAGGGGACTGAATCCAGAGTGGCGACTTTTCTTGCTGATACATGTGTAATGTCTCACCAGTCCCTAAGCCGCCAAGCAAAAAAAAAAGAAAGAAGCGAATCACCTACAGCGTGGAGTTTGGGAGTAGAACACCCAAGTCAGATCACGGCAGTAGTGAGAATGTTTAGCTTAATTATCTAAGCAGCCCTATTTATAGCTATTTTATAATTGCTGTATCTTTCTTCAAAGCAATACTATATAAACCATATAACCCAATTGGCACTGTCTTCAAAGATCAGTTTTAACAACGGGCAGGCGTCATGAAGCGACTACTATTAAAACTGTTTATCTTAATTGCTATTAAAAGACTGACATCTGCGCTGAAGCAGACCGTATTAGCGCGCCATAGCTTCCGTACTGTGTGAATTATTTTCAAACCTGACCTAATTTATGCTATTCTAACTATTGTAGTTCTTAAATGTTATTTATGACAAGCAGATTAGAGCTAATCTTGAATGTCATAGTACAAACTGGACATAACTGGACCTAGGAAAGATAATTCTATTCCCACATACAACCAAGGTGAATTTTATATACAAGTAAACTTGTTATATAAAACACACCAACCGCGCGAGCCGTGTCCAATGCCACCGCTCGAGATGCGATGCAGTGTTTCTATTCCTGAGTCAGGAGTACTTATAATGCTTTAAGAGCGTAGTGTGTCTGCTACAGTCATTTAAATGCTGGATAACCAAACCAAACACTTAAACGGCGTGCCTCCAAAGACGCAAATAGTACATGGATTATACAGCTCTAGATCCACTTTTCTTGAATGCACGGACCGGGAAATATATCTCCACGCATAGAAAACGGAACGTTCTCAACCGCAGCATAATATGCCTTGTGATATTTGCTGGAGGGTCAAATACCTCATAAACATATAAATCCAATAAATACTATTACCTACTCGTCACTATTATAACTATTTATATCAGCGCTTTAGCAGACCGTTATGGCGCAATTGCCGTTCTATATATAACATTTTCAAATCAGAGCTAATATCTGCTATACAAACTATAATTATAATATAGGTTTTATTAATGACAAGGAGACTAGAGTTAGCCTTGAATGTCATAGTACAGACTGGACATAACTGGACCTAGGAAAGATAATTCTATTCCCACAAATAACTAAGGTGAATTATATATACAATTAAACTTGTTATATAAAACACACCAACCACACGAGCTGTGTCCAATGCCACTGCTCGAGATGCGATGCAGTGTTTCTATTCCTGAGTCAAGAGTACATGCTTTATGGGCGTACTGTGTCTGCTACAGTCATTTAAATGCTGGATAACCAGGCCAAACACTTAAACGGCGTGCCTCCGAAGACGCAAATAGTACACGGAATATACAGCTCTAGATCAACTTTTCTTAGAACGCATGGACCTGGAAACATACAGTCTCCACGCACAGAAAAAGGAACATATCAACCGCAGCATAATATGCCTTGTGATATTTGCTGGAGGGTCAAATACCTCATAAGCATACAAATCCAATCAATTCTATGACCTACTCGTCACTAACCCTTTATATCAAATATTACAAATTGGTAAAAAGAAAACACGAACCTCAATCTCTGGCACGGGCAATGTGTGTTTTAGCTGTGTATAATAAGGCACAGGCACAGAGAATCTCGAACCGTGAATTCAAACTCTGGACGTTTCTTCAGGGGACTGAATCCAGAGTGGCGACTTTTCTTGCTGAGACATGTGTAGATAGATAGATAGATATATAGATAGATAGATAGATAGATAGATAGATAGATAGATAGATAGATAGATAGATAGATAGATATTATAAGAGACGATTTCTAGTACTTTGTCCAAAACCACATCACGGAACCAGTTGAAATATTACTAACATGGTGTCTCTGCAGCGTCTAGATAACGTACCGATGGACAATGTCACGATTGGACCAAAACTAACTACCCTCAGAATACAAACAAGAGTCAACAGCTAATGAATAACAGGAAGTCATTGGCATCATCAAAATACAATGGACTTACTTACCAACGACACATCCACCTTGAGATATGCTATCATCCTCGGCAAGATCGGCTCTGCTTCAGCTGGTGCAGTCTAGATAAATAAAAGTGAATGTATGTGTATGTATGTGTGTGTGTATGTGTGTATTTATTTATGCTTGTGTGTATGTGTGCGCGTGCGTGTGTGCGCGTGCGTGTGCGCGCGCGTGAAGGGGGGTACGCATGCACATATATCATGTAAGTTACACAAGTGAAACTTGTGTATTCTACATGTTATATACTATATAGATTAAATTTATTTGGCATAATAGATTATATTTGGTTATTTTGTATTTGTGTTATTTTCGTTTTAATCCCTATATAATCTCTAACTCGGTTGTTTATACTAGAAACCTCGTTTTGGATTACCTGTGTTAATGGTTGACAGTTGCTGACATTTGCAGTCGTGTAGCTAAAGTAACTGCTTTCTCCTTTATTTCTCCTGATATAATATACATATTAGTAAATACTGAAATAACGTAAAGCTCAGTTACCTGTTTTACGACACCATAAGTGGCCGTCTGTTTAGTGGTGTTTCCACGTAGTGGAAAACGTCCTACACCAGACGGAATCCAACATAAGTACGTTTATCACTCTTCCAATAATACCATATAATGGTAGAAGTTGTGCCTGATGAAAATGTAAGTATTGATCTACTAAATTGTCTAGATTAAATCCTGTTGAAATATGTTATGTTATTAAGGAAATGGATCTTGGTGCTGTTGTTATTAAAGTAATTTGGCTGACTGGTAATGTTTTAGACCAGAAATTTGACGGTGCTGTGATTCCAGCTTTATATGCAATTCGATTGATCATTTGCGGTTTCAGGCTATTTCTTTTGTAGATTATCAACTGACTTTTGTATCTGGGAGATATTTGGAATTTGTTGACTTTCTCCTTACCACTAGTGACCATCTACTGATATATAATCAAAAACTTTTAAACCAATAGTCCCAATATCCGCGAAAATAATCTAGCCAAGTGACGCACCTAGTACCAGGGTTGAGCAAACTCATAGTCAATGGTATGATGGAAAACTGATCCACAAATAATCGGATGCAGTGGAAACTTAGGAAGCTTTGGGTGGATAAGCAAATCTGAAAAGTTTAGTTTTCAAATGGTGACGGTTCAGGAAGTGAGTTCCAAACAAGTAGGGAAGGCAACTGAAAAACGACGAGTCCCAGCATGTATTCTAACCATGGTAACAGACAACAGGTGAAAACCAGAAGAATTGAGCCTTCTGGGCTTAGATCCTAGAGAAACGAATGGAAAAGATAGATAAGAAGGTTCGCAGAAAGAGAGAGACTTTGATAGATAACGGTACAGAGTTTGAAACTAATGCGAGCCTAAACGGGGAGCCAATGAAGAGATTTCAGGGATGATCTTAGATTATTACAATTTAAAACATACTTAGATCCGCCAATCTCAGGCAGCATGTGTAAGAAAGAACACACTAACACGGTCACATTTAAGATCTGGTAATCTTCAATGATAATGATAATTTGATCAAGGTGTATCTGTCTCTTCCATGCTATTAGATCATTTCATTATTATTACCTGATTCTTTATTTACAAACATATTTCATTTCAACTAAAATTATTTCACATAGAAAATATAAATCGATTGAGAATGATGCTTTTCTTCTTGTGTCTCTTCTCGGACATAATATATTGATCATCTGGTGGATCTGCATAATAGTACTTCGACTACCAATATCTCCATTATACATTAAAGATATGCAGACTACAAAGAGAGATAGAAAGCATTGTAACTGGTTGTGCATCAGAACCAGTTTGTATGTTCATTATGACATGTTCAAGGCCAGTAAAATGCAAGCTAAAATATCCTTATCTCGATCAAATCAGAATACTACGATAAAATGATTAATCAGATTATTTTTTCAATGTTGTAAATAAAGTATTACGTAGATATAGACTGTCCTTCCAAATATCATCAACTCAAACAAAGATAGAAAACCCCTTTAATGGTTTTAAAATTTTTTAATTTTCTTTCCCTAATCAAAAAATATTTTTGAAAAAAAAAAAAATTAGGGGTTGCCTTCCAGTATCAGGTCATGTAATTGGTAGATGAATCCTACATATCCATAATGGATACAATTGAGTCTCTTAAGGAAGCTGATATATATATTATTTTTTTTTTCCACAAGATCCATGAAAGACACTCTTCTAAAAACAATAATTTAAAAAATCTCGTTTCAAATCCAAATTTGTATCTAACCTTACAGAAACGGCAACTATTTTCTGTCAAAACGAATATTTATTCAATAATAACCTAAATGAATCATTACAGTCTGCATACAAAATTGGTCACAACGGTGAAACAGCATTGTTTCGGATGAAAATTACTATTATGAAGTCAATTGGTCAAAGTAAGCCAGCAAGGCTTACTCTTCTGGACCTGTCTGTTGCATCTGCAGTTGATACAATGACCACAATGTGCTTTCTTATATTGAAATAAATGTTTAGTGTGTCAGATAGAGTACGAGATGGTTTAAATTATATTGACCGATACTCCCCCACAATGTATGTTTATGGAGTTCTTTTCTAATGTTCAGTTATTGTTATCTGATATCCCATAAGGTTCAAGCTTTGGTCCTCTGGTCATCATAATGTATACCAGTCTATTTGAGATATCTGGACAGCAAAATGCCTTTAAATATTTTTGGTATGCTAATGACAGACATCTTTATATTTAACAGAATAAAGAAAATAAGTTAAATGATCCCTTTTATAGAATTTTAAACTTTGGATTGCTGATAATCTTTATATGGATGACTCAAAATCTTCAAAAACTAAATTATAATAAAACAAATATTATCATAGATTAAATCCTTAAGAAATATAAGCACTACAGATAATTGAATCTTCCATTATACGTAATGCCTTAGTGACATTTCTATATATTTTTAAAGTGTATAAATAGGTATGAACATATCACATATGTATGCCCAAATGCCTATTACCATCCTGATAACATCCGCAATTTAAAAACATTCATGACGTTAGCAAGAATAACTTATTACTGCCACCAATGTCTTTATTACATAATGACAAATAATCAAAAATATGATCATATCTCCCCAATTCCCCAATAAATACTAATATAGCTAGCTCCTGGAAGAATTTACTACTAAGTTATTAATCTAGCAATACTTATGTATGCTATCCATTAGAAAATCACCCAGAAAATTCAGGTCATCCTATCTATATAAATATTACGAACAAAGTCGTTCTCGAGTCACAGTTACTACTGCGATTACTATAACACTCTAGTTGTGTTTATATGTGCTGAGTACTTCGGGCATTTTAACCGTTTAGAATTGAACAAGTGACAAATTTTTGTGGCACGCACTCGTATGGAATATCAGATAATACATTGTAATAACAAAACACAAACTTCTACATTGCATATTAATTATATACAACACAACTTGTAACATAAATTATATCAGGTATCAAAAATAAAAATGCCACCCGGAAAGGTTGACACGGAATGTATTGTTTCAGATCCGCAAGTTTATTACGATGTTCAGGCCAGGATACATACATCACCATTATTCAACCGTAATATCTGCGATGAGAACATTCATTACATACCCGCAAATATCCCAGCTAATACTATGACCAACTCGCCATTAAAACATTCCACGGTGCTATATATTTCAGGGTGACTGAATCCAATCTTCGAAGTAACAGTGTAAATAAAACTCAAATTAGACTAAACAAAAGATAAATCCATTTCTACAACTGAATAAAACACATAATGTTCATGGAAATATACAAAACAAGCGACCTCACTTAAATTCCCAAAGCTCATTTCAAGGTAAAATAATTGATAAAATAAAACTGTTCTCCAAACAATTATACTCGCAAATTCAGTAGCCAATGAGAAATAGAAACTGAAGTATTACTGCCATAATCCACAATGTTTGTGTGAAATCAACCGCCGATTACTTCCTTCGCTTATTGCCACTTAATGTCACAACGAATGAATATTTGTACCACATTTAGTTCATGCCTCGAAGAAAACACACCGTGCGATGGGAAACAGCATATATGGGTATAAAAGAGGGGTCTAACATCGAAAAATAACTATATAAATATAGGTGTGTGTGTCTCTGTGTGTGTGTCTCTGTGTGTGTGTGCGTGTGCGTGCGCGCATGGGTTGTAGTGGTGGTAGTATGGGGAAGTTTGTGCGTACAAAAATAACCAGATGCTAATATTGAACTGTTATAAAGTTCACACAAATTAAACATTTCTTTAAAGCACGATATTTCCAGACACCTATGTACAATAGCTAATATTCCTCGGAGTGTCATTCATGGTTTTGTTAATAGTGTGGGCAAAGAACTAATCAATTCCACTTTACACAATGTCCGATGTCTATTATATGGAATTCCCTAGAAACCAAACAGCTACATTGTATTGGAGGAAATATAGCTAATAGCAATTGAGAGGAATGCAATTAGACCAGTCATGATTATATTACACAACATTATATGGACCATAGACATTGAAAGGCATTTCAATCTCACTGTGCAAATTATATACTGAAACGTCAATAGGGAACCTACCCGCGAAACCCATTCGATAGATGGCGCTACGAGCGGTTCAGTCCTTGGGATTCCCAAAACGCGAAGTAAACCGTTGTATTTTCTTAGGACGTTTAATGAAATTCAAGAGGGCTTTACTAATCATACCAACTCTATGTTGTGTGCCACAATACAATGAAAGGGGCGGTCATTCTTTTCTTTGGTCACAAAAGGATCTATTTAAGAAATGGATTCATGTCATAAAGCGTGTAAACCCAACCCGTGAAAACCCAGCCGATAAAGCGTTGGGGGCACGTTTCATTCTTCGGACTACATTTAGTGCAGGTCTATTATTCTTCCCATGAATGTCCCATTATATATTTATATTTTATTGAAATATTTATTATAAATAAATAATATATTAAATAATTACTATTGTTATTTGCTACCAAGATAATGTGGCATATTTTACCTCTGATTATGGAAATCTCTGCACTTCTTTTCAAATTTGTTGTCAAACAGTGAGAGTTATTCAGGCGGAAATCTTTCTACATTTTACTATTGACCAAGTCTGACAAAATTGTTCTAAATTGTTCCCCAAAATGGAAGTTTTCCTCGGCCCACTTGTAATCATCAACTATACAGATGATTTACCACATGCATTAACAAATTTAAAATGTATCTTATTTGCAGACGATACAATAATATATTACACTTCTCAAAACCCAAAAGAATTACATCCAAATACCAAAAATGGCATGAGAGCATTATCAGACTGGTTCTATGCAAACAAATTATCATTGAATGTTCAGAAGACAACTGTTGTTGTGTTTGCTCCAAAGTACACAAATAATAACAGAACATCCATCACACTGGGAAATGAACAAATATTAAGAGTCAACAATGCAAACTTCCAAGGTATGGATATAGATGGTGGACTTGAGTGGGATGACCACATCAATCATATTGTCAAAATGTTATATAGTGGATCAATATGCAATTCATACAGTCAAAATATATCTATTTGTCGATAATTTAAAATCATTATACTCGAGACTTATTCATTCTCATCGTACCTATGGCACAATGTTATGGAGATCAGCCTATCAATACAGACTGCATAAACTTGAAATAATACAGAAGAAATCAATCAAAAATATGTGCAATGCTGAATACAATGTACCGACAACTCCAGTTTTAAGCAGCTCGGCATTACCAAATTAATATGTTATATGCAACTCTGCAAATTAATGTATTCACACACACCACTGGCACTTTACTTACTCCATGACAAACAATATTTACAAATAATTATCTCGTACACAGTCATCAAACAAGTCATTCCCGGGATCCCCATACCATAGATAGAAAAACGAACAGTGACGCGAGCACCTTTAATCACCAATGCCCAGAGGCTTGGTTAACTCTGCCAGACGACATGAAAAACTGCATATTATTGTTGTTTCAGTTGAAACATACCAGGTTGCATCATTGTACAGATTTAACATCATTGATACAACCCCAAGCTGTGTCCCAGTCAGTGTGCATATTTGATATATATATATATATATATATATATATATATATATATATATATATATATATATATATATATATATATATATTTATATAGTTTAATAACATTTGATAAAAATTGATTGATTGATTGATTGATTGATTGATTGATTGATTGATTCCAGATCCTTGTATGCGGACATTGTTTACATAGACATCCTTTTCTCACCTTCATTTGATGTCCCAGCAGCAGCATTTTTCTCATAGAAACTGAGTCTATTAAAACAATGATATTCTGGCAGATATACCACCCGATTTATTATGTTCAGAAAATAAATTAGACAGACATACATGCATACGAAGCCGTGACTCAACCATACATGAAATATAAATCATAATGAATAATATTGATTAATATGTGCTTTTCCATGTGCATTATTCTTGTACATTTATTTTTATTCAAAATCCCGCATGTGCTTTTCAGGATATCTAGCACTCTTATCCGACATTAATAGTATCCTGCACACAAGTAATTATATTCCGACACAAGCTTTCCATGCATAATTTAGTTTGTTTGTAAATAGGTACCATGCATATATGGCTACCTTATTCTTATTATAACATATTATTAATTAATATTAGCAAGTAGAGTCTAGGTCCAATACTCAACTCGAATATCTCGCACTAAGATCAAGCCGATTTGAGGCTCACGGCGCGGCCATGTTTAAATATGTGGGTTACAAAACCGGGAGCATTACTCTACAACCCGGAGGAGGGTGTTTATCTCACCTATCTATAAGTTCCCGTTTTTTACCAGAAATAGCGCCACAACATCTTCTTGTGTCGGTTTTTAGTTGCACTAAAGACCTATCTTCTAATTTGCGTTTGTTTGATGCCACAATTAAAACGAATCGAGAGAAGAAAAACCGATAGTGATGTTCTGGAACTGATCTGTAACTATGGGCGCCGGACAAGTAGGACTAGGTCGCTCGCAGCTCCGCCAAGCGGATTAGTTCCGGAGTATCCCGTTCTCTAAAAAGAATGAGAGAGCCAGTTGTTGGGCGCATGTGTATCAAGAATATAAGGCTATATTTAACACTTCCCAGGAGATCATCTCATAAACACAAGTATTAGTCGAATTTGTAGGCTTGCGCTGCTCTAACCATTGAGCTGTATGAGCACCTAATTATATAAGCAGAGATGGTATGAATATTATAGAATGATTTATTTAGATTAGAAAACGATCATAAACCATAAATATTTCTTCGAATTTTAAAGCTATTTTAACATACCCGTTAAAACTGAAGATTAAAGTAATATTAAACTTATTTATGTAATATGGGATTTGTTATAATACTGTGAGTGTACACAATTAATATATCTAAGAAGTAACTTGTTCGTAATGTTCCGTCATCAATGTGGAACGTGGCTCAATTATGTCTTGTTTTGTGGTTTAAGAGTGAAGACTTATTCCTTTAATGTTACATGAACAAAAAGGTTACTTATTTAACCAGATAGTAGAATAATCTAACAATGCCAAAGCGATGACGCAAAGAAGTCCTTCATCTTTCTTACATTTTCCAATGATCACCTGATGGCAAAACAAATGACTATTTAATGCCAATTCGTAATCCAAAGTTGAGAAAACGAGAAAGAAATAGTAATGATGGGATGGAATTATGTGACGCATGAGCGAAGGGGTGGACTATTTATATAATGAACAATATGGCCTATCAAACATGTATAGTGAACTCGAATTGGCAAGACATCAAAGGTCTGCCATGGTGATTGTTTTACTAATGTCTATAACGCACTAAATACTTCATATTTTATTATTCTCGTAGTATGATTTTCAAATGTAGCCCGCCCATTTAGTGAACAAACATGAATAGATGAACACAATTGAATGTCCATGTTTCAGTTCAAATAGTCCACATCCCAATTATCTAACCCATCCGAATAGAGCTAAGCCATATTTTCAAAAAAGATTTTAGAATTTCTTTAATTTACAGTAATTCGTTTCTTGAAGAATTTGTATAAAATGCTCAAAATGTCATTAACTTAACTTTAAGTTAATATAAAAAGTATTTTATAACAGAAACTTTTAATTTAAATTATTTCCAGTAAGGTAATATTAGCGTTATTTACATATCGGAAATAACTATGCTTTATCGTTGTTTGTGTTCCAATGTGTTCCGCTTCCTATTAAATAAAATAAATGATTTGTGATAACAAATAACCAAGAAAATATATAATAATATGAACAATTATCGTTGTGTAACAGGATGCAAGGGTTATCCTATTTTTAAACTGATGTTGTTCTATGGAATTTAACATTTATCTTTGATTCATTATGAAACAAGATAGTTAACCATTCAAAAGGCATTATATATATATATATATATATATATATATATATATATATATATATATATATATATGCCTGAGATTACAGAAAGTAAAGCTGTAAAACTGTAAAACTCATTATTTTCTAGCACTATGGTCATTGAACAAATTTATTCATTTTCAACCATGTGAAAATATAACATGTTTATATCTTCTTTTGTCTTCTAGCCAATATTACTTCGAGATAATCTTATAACAGTATATTACAATGACTTAGCTTAGTTGAGGTTTTTGTTCTTCTTATATTATTAGGTCATTATGCTAAACACCACTATATTGTAATATTTCATTTTACAGGAAAGTAAATTTAATCAAATCATTTAACATTGAACTTTGATATATCTTGCATTGTAAAGCACCTTTGAACATGGATCGCAAGGACCTTCTACAGAAGCGGATGTATACAAACTTTAGACTGTTTGCCGCATATAAGTTGCTGAATTAGTATCAAAAAGACTATATGTTGGCAGTTTGTTATTTTGGTAACATGAAACCAACAACAACAAAAATAATGTTAACCACAACCTGATGATGACTCTAACAGCCAATGCAAATTAATATATAAATAAATATATATATATATATATATATATATATATATATATATATATATATATAAAAAAATATCGGCATAGTTTATATTAACAGTCATGCTAAAACGTTGTAGCTCTGAGAAAATGATCAGTAAAACCAATCAGACTGAATTAACAATATGGATGAGGATATATAGTATCATAAATAAAAATATATAATGATATATTCTTCTTCTTATGATAATAGATATAATAAAGTCATTATTATGGAAAATATGGTGACACTTTTCCAGAGAATAAAACCTATATAACATAATAGAACGTATCGTACGTAATAACTGTAACGTGTTCGGTTTTCATTGGCTACATGAAAGACATGTCTCCGTTGTAAATGGCCATTATGTCTTAATGATCACATTAAAACGGTGTCATGTTTATAACAGAATTCAATGGGAGAAGACACCGCATTCGTTTTGTCGACTGCCTTAATGCATCTATACACCTGCGTCTCAATTAAGACTAATGTAGCTCGTGTAGAATGATAACAGTATTGCTCTGAATGTGATATTTGTTTTCCAAATCGATATATAGGGGTTGCATAAAAATGAAAACATGTAATTATTTCTGGTCATAAAATAACAAACAGTTAGAAATATTAAAATTAATTGGAAATACGATGATTTAGTATGCCCCACTGTGATTAAATTACATATTTATTTTATAAATGAAAATCTTCTCAACAAAAGCATCCATTTTCCAATAGGTAGCTGCTACGACGATAATCGTCAGTTTGGTAAATTACGATAACATTTCGGTGAAAGAATTCTTTGCCTTCCTTCTCTGATACACGAAATGTTTATCTAATATGTCACTTGATATGTATTCAAAATTATCATCTAGGTGACGTTTGATGATATTGATGAACTGAGTAAATATCATCACGTGGATCATGACTAGATTATGTTTAGGCGACGGTAGGTATTAACGTTTATGGCTAATGATGATATAACGCTTTTAGCATTTACCCAAATAATATGATGTAAACAGTTTATCAGAAAAGTCTAATAATTTAATGTCAACACATAACTTCCAATATTTTATAATCAATGCGATGTTTCATTATAATAATAATAATAATAATAATAATAATAATAATAATAATAATAATAATTACAACACTTCTATTGTGCCAATATCATCGAATATAATCGAGCTCAGTTCAGTGGTTGATGTAGTGCAGAGGTTGGGAAATCTCATAGTCCAGGTACATGGCAAAGTTCATCACAAATGATCAGGTGGAGTGGAAAGATTTCAGAAGTAGGACAGAATGGATCAACCGAGGAGAACGAGTGACAACCTTAGCTAAGCAGTTCTGAACACGCTGCAGTTTTAGACTATCTTTAGATGTAATGTTATAAAGGAGATACTTGCAGTAATCAAGCCTACTAGTAATGAGTGCTGTGCCAATAGTTTTGGCGACTGAAAGAGATATATAGCAACGAATACGGCGAAAGTCATGAATATGGCAGAAAGAGCAGCGCCGTGACACAGAAATATAGTTTCTCAAATTAATATCATAATCAAATGTAACACTAAGATTGCGTACAGTGCCTTATAGTGTAATGCTTTGATTAAGGATGGGCGTAGGGAAGAAATGAGTCAGTTTGCTGCGTTTTCTGGATGTGCCTATGATGATGAAATATGTTTCGTTGGCACTGGGTCTAAGTTTATTAGTTGTACTCCAGCCACAGATATACTTTTAAAACATCAATTCCCATTATTTCATTATATATATATATATATATATATATATATATATATATATATATATATATATATATCTACTTCAGGATGTGTCTAAGGTGTGACCAATTCCGAATATTAATCAAGCATTCAGGCATCCATGGAGCCATCCGCCGAATTACTTGCTTACTTAACCACTCCATAATAATAATAATAATAATAATAATAATAATAATAATAATAATAATAATAATTTCAAATTATCGGAATATACATTTCTGAGCAGGTAAGGGTTAGGAATTATTTTAATTGAGGTGTAACTAATATAAAATGTAAAGGAAGCATTCACTCATTCACTTACCGACCGACCCATGCAACCAACCCAAAAGCTCACTTACTTAATCGTCCATTCATTCAATCAACCACTCACATAACTGTCTCTATACCTCTAGCCCATAGTTCATGGGGTGAGACAGGTTGGAGGTTCAAATCTATATTAGGAAGAGTATTTTATCCATCCAATTGGAAATCCTTAATTTATATTAAGAATTAATACCCATCAGGGTTGTGGAGATAACCGGACCAAAGTAATTAATTATAATTACGATTACTTGAGAATACGGTGATTATGATTACGATTACATTCATTCTGAATGTAATTGATTATGTTTTCGCATACATTGTAAAGTAAGTATGACAATAATCCTGAATACAATGTACATAACACAAACATGAATGTCATTCTTCAACAATGTTCACTCAGGTACATTTCTAGAAGACTTTATTGATCTGGTTAAGTGATATGCACATAGACATGAAAGTGACATTGCTTATAAAAATACAATGTTAACTTGAATGACATGGCAAACGTCTCAATATTTACTATTTAGAGAATCATCAATATCAACTTAACATTACCTCGCCATCACCCCCAGCTTAATTGTTCATGTCACCCTGGTCAGCTGAGTCAATTAGTAGTTAAATATTTGGCAGCGAGTTCCTTCCCAATTGCCTATATCATTCATTGCAATCACATCACACAACCAGATGATTTAACCCAAAGTTTACCAAGTCATCCACTGCCCCGATAAATATAATACAATATAACACCGAACAGTGAACACCACTAATTAAATCACGAACTGCTCATCTCTAATTGCCACCATGTGACCAAGTGGCTAACTGGCTGCCTTTATAACAAGATCCCAGTTGGATAGACTTACGATATAGAGAAACACTCCACTATGTGAAGTAGTAACTTAGATTCCATATGTATATCCCTGAATGCAGCTTCAAGTAACCAACCTAATGCACATGGTCCCACAAAGACATCAAGTATATATTGTGAGAAACCTGTAATATTTGAGATAATATAGACTACAATTCAGACAAAAACCATAGAGACTCATTTTCTGTAAACGTTATTCAATCTATGAATCATGTAATTTAAGTCTTTTATCATACTCCACTACATCAAATGCAGTAAGCTCCCTGAAAATCTTACTCAGCCATAAATCTCTTATAAGCACTTTCATGTGTTCTTAACTACTTTGATTATGTGTGTATTTTATTTATGTTTGTTTAATATATATATATATATATATATATATATATAATATATATATATATTATGATTATATATATATATATATATATATATATATATATATATATATATATATATTATATATATATAATTATTATAACTATTAACTATCATAAATGATAACTGTGTGTTAAATTTATTTGATACATAACAAATAAAGAACTAATAAACTCCGTCATATTTCCATAATTATGTCCTCTTGTTCCCTGATATATCTTCTGTCTGCTGCCAAACACGAGACAATTTACTATTGTATGATAAGGAATAAATATTTACATGTCCTTTTTACAGCTAAACTTCAGCTTACAAAAGAATCTCGTTTTGATCTGATTTAAAGTAATTACTTTGTGAAACTAATTTCCTTATATTGAAAGCAATATCAGTGCGACTCGATGAAAAATAATATCACCATTTTCTTTTAACTGAACTCGGCTTATTTCTTGGAACATTTGGAAATTTAAACAGAAAACAATCAAATGACGAAGATTGATGAGGTAATTTAGAGTATTTCGGATGACACACGTTTCTAGTTAATTGACGATTGGACTAAAACCGTGATTCCATTCAAATTAAATGATAACTCCCGCGGGATACTTGATAGCACGTATTACGTCAAATCCTGAAAACATTTTACCCACACACAATATTAACAATATGGCTTCAGTGAATTCCAGTCAAAATATTTAATTAAATATGCAATGCATTCGGGTATTTAATTTGGATATAAACCAGGTTTAGATTTGAATAATAACAAATGTGACGAGTGCTGATAGGGACATGATTATTATGCTGAATATCCAAACTGAATATCACGTTTTAAGAGAAATAGTGAAATTTAAATATATATATATATATATATATATATATATATATATATATATATATATATATTCACATGCACTATTGTGTATATCGCAGATTGCATTTGTATTATGTCTATCGACTTTGCTCTTCAATAATATGTTTAATGGAATATTTATTTAATTATTCATTCTCACAAAATGATAATATTTTAGGAAACTTTTTGATTGTGTCTGTCTATATGTCTGCATGTATGTGTGTATGAAGTTGTGTATGAATTAATTTTGTTTGTCTGTGTGTCTCTGTGTGTATGTGTGTCTATATGTGTGTCTGTGTGTCCGTCTGTGTGTCTATCCGTCTATGTGTCTATCCGTCTGATCACTCGATGGGATGTAGGATATGTAGTTATCCCACAAAAGAGATATTTAATTCCTTAATAATAACCATAACAAGACAGATATTTCCAATCCCTACTTTATCACAACTACTAGTTAAACAATACGATAACAAAAACCAGGATGACTTATAATATTAAAACTATTACCAAACAGTAAATAATTACATTATATCCATTTATAATAAATTAGACTTTACCCCTTGGTTCTCAACATATACAAATAGTGAAGCATAAATGAACTTCCGGTACAGAAATAATATTATGCATCATCAATTATTATTCCTATTAACAACGAGCATTTAATAAAATACAGCAGTGTTATTATTAACATCATCATCTCCCATGACAACATCATCATCATCATCAATACCAACATCATCATTATCAATATAATTATCAAACCTTCTTGTCACAATATTAGCTCTTAATGTCAGAAACATGAATCATTGAAAGATAATCAATTATACTTATAATTTATTTTTCTATAAACTAATGCGCAATTTTACAAATAAACATAAATATGCAACAATGAATGCTTTGCACATTTGTTTCGTATTGCGCTGGGAATCGCAGAGAATTCAATTTATTTTAAAACATCCATTTCGCCAGGCGAAGTCACTGCTAAACACGTTTACGCTCTCAATCAGACATTCACCTGACCGTGTTGTACTCAAATCCCAATATAATTCATAGAATCCTTCTTCATAAACCAAGACATGTTGATTGATCCAGTGTAACTAACGCAATATCCATAAACAATAGAAAGATTATTTAGATCCTGATATTTCTGGACATCTACATGCAAAAACTTTATTCCGCATATCACACTCTCCGGAAGCCGTTATCCTGAATATCCAGGACACCAATGAGTTGTAATCTCTTGGTAGATTAGTAGCAATTAATCCATAAATCGAGTACATTACGCAAGTGGGGATTCAGATATACAATTTAGAGGACCTCCCTCTGTGGAATAATGTTCTTATCTACAGCATCAAATTATAAATTATGATGCAAGTATACATATATATATATATATATATATATCTAGGTATGATTTGATATAACATGGTTTGGGGTGTATGGGTGTGTATGGGTGTAACGGTGTGTAAGGGTGTGTAAGGCTGCATTGCCTACGTGCCAGTGTGTGTAAATTATCTGTGCATGTGTGTATGTATGTGTGTGTGTTTGTGAGTCAATGTGTGCGTGCGTGTGTGTGTGTTTTAGCTGTGTATAATCCGAAAAACCCCCTGAATTCAAACTCTGGACGTTTCTTCAGGGGACTGAATCCAGAGTGGCCAAGCAAAATCAAAATGCGAATCACCTACAGCCGTGGAGTTTGGGAGTAGAACACTCAAGTCAGATCACGGCAGTAGTGATAATGTTTAGCTTAATTATCTAAGCAGCCCTATTTATAGCTATTTTTTAATTGCTGTATCTTTCTTCAAAGCAATACTGTATAAACTATATAACCCAATTGTCACTGTCTTCAAAGATCAGTTTTTACAACGGGCAGTCGTCACGAAGCGACTACTCTTAAAACTGTTTAACTTAATTGCTATTAAAAGAATGACATCTGCCCTGAAGCAGGCCGTAATTGCGCAACATAGCTTCCCTAATGTTTGAACTATGTTATCATTTTCAAACCTGACCTAACGTCTGCTGTTCTAACTATTGTTGTTCTTAAATCTTGAATGTCATAGTACAAACTGGACATAACTGGACCTAGGAAAGCTAATTCTATTCCAACATACAACCAAGATGAATTATATATACAAGTAAACTTGTTATATAACACACACCAACAGCGCGAACTGTGTCCAATGCCACCGCTCGGGATAACCAGGCCAGACACCTAAACGGCGTCCCTCCAAAGACGCAATAGTACATGGAATATACAGCTCTAGATAAACTTTTCTTGAACCCAATAGAAAAAGAAACTTTCTCAACCGCAGCATAATATGTCTTGTGATATTTGCTGGAGGGTCAAATACCTCATAAACATACAAATCCAATAAATACTATGACCTATTCGTCACTATTATAGCAATTTACATCGGCGCTTTAACATACCGTTATGGCGGAATTGCCGTTCTATATATTAACATTTTCAAAACAGACCTAATGTCTGTATAAAATTAATTTGCGACTTTTTATGGCATAAAAGAGGCAACAGGCACAGAGCATCACAATCTAAACATCCTTCGAGACCTACCTCCATAAATCTAAATACAACTATACATACATTAATCTAAAAAAAATTGTTTTTGGAACCTAAGCATGTGTCTTCTACTCATCAGCCTGTGGCAACCAGCTAATTCGCTTTTCGACCACAAATTCACGCCCACAGGAAAGCGGCTACATGCAGGCTACGTACAAAAAGCGGAAGCACCTAAAACACATACCATTTGATACCACAGCTCGAAACAAACAACACGTGCGTGGGTTAATGGTGACTTGCTACATACATATCAAAACTATTTTGACACCACAGTTTACATTCAACGTAATTTTTTGGGGCCCAAAAAGAAACCTATGTAAAAAAATTTCGAACCTCAGATCGTCAGCTTTTTTCTGGGTTCGAATCAAAAAAACCCCTACCAATAAACCCAATTTTTAACGTCCGATTAGTGGGGAAGTTTTCTTAACCTAAGTGAAAATTTCCCCTTATATACCCTCGGGTGTTAACAAACATTACAGTTTTCAAAAAAAAAGAGAATGTCACTAATTCAGTATGGACTCACTGAAGTGTTTTAAAATAAATAAAAAAAAGTAGCAATACGCAAAATGGATTATTACGGGACTAGAACGAAATATCGTCTCAAATCTGAGTAAATACATGATTTACTCAACCCTTTTAAAAAACCCCTCATACTTTTCCCGTTCATCACAAAAGGGAAGTTCATTCACGCAATTTTTAGGTCCCTAAGTATATGCAGTTGGGTGGGGGGGATCAAATTAAAGGCCTTCCACTTACTATTTGACCCATGGTCAAGAAAAACGAATTTCAAAAGATTCGATATTGGAAATGAATTTTGGGGGGTTTTTTTATAAAAAATTTATAATTTAAAAATTAAAAATTTAAAAATAAAAAAAATTTAAATTTTAATAAATATAAGGGGGGGGTTTAATGGAGGGTTGTTTTTGGGGTTTTTTTTTTTTAATTTTTGGGGAAAAAAATTTTAAAAATAGCCAAAATTGTTTTATTTAAAAAAATTCGTTTTAAATTTTTGTGGGTTAATTGAAAAAAAATTTAAAAAATAAAAAAGGTATAAAACATAAGTCATCTCATTATGAAAAAAACATCAATTATGAACAAACTTCATGAAAATTACTACATCTCCAAATTATCCGAAAATAGGGTATTTCTAAATGTCAAAAAAACCCCCTAAAGGGAATTTTTAATTTAGATATCAGTTATGAAATTGTCTTCCTCTAATACGAGATTAGGCCTTACAAAACATTGTGATGAATTAATGATTAAACGAACATCATATTTATATATAATAGTCCATTACAAAACAAATCTCGAACAAAGGGTTCTTTAAGGTGTAGGATATTCACTTTTCAGTAATTCTTTTTAAATGATATATATATAAACCGTCTTGTTATTATTGTCGTTGTTTGATTTTTGTTGAAGGATGACAAAGACAAATACAATAATGATAACGAATATGAGATTTCATTAAACCGTTCTCCATCCGGACAGTATACCCTACATTAAGCATTCTTATCATAACACAGTTACGGAAAACAATTAATATATGTTAAGACATTTAGATTGCCTTTTGGAAAGATTCTCTGGATTATTTAGCATTTAGCGCTAGAATGTATGTGCAAAGATGTCTGTATTTAAAGCCCCCTAGGCTCACATGTTAGGTTGATGAGGTTGAGTGACTGCCAAATATAATGGAACCGAGTGAAAGAGGAACTAGCCTTCACGGCTCTATCTTAGTTTAACAAGGTGCTAAAAAAATTTTTTTAAAAATATATATATATATATATATAAAATATATATATATAAAATTATATTCATTAAGAAAAAGCAGAAAGTTTAAAGTACAATAATCAATAGATAGATATCTTATTTTAATATTAATATTTATATCACATCAACAGTCATAGATAATAAAAGGATAGTGAGGGTCACTTTTAAAGAAAAGTTGAGCTAAAAGAAATCTACATTAATTATTTCCCAAAGGTTTAAAACTGAAAATAATTAATAAAGATATATGCCACGGTGTGTCTTTAACCTGGGGATAAGTTAGGTGCATCAGTAGGAAAGAGCTGAATGAGAGGATAAAGAAATAACCATAATGACAGATTATACTATAATAATTTCTAGATTGACGAGTGAACGATATAAGCTACACAACGTTTCACTTGAAAGACACCCTTTTAGACACCCATCAATTGATCAGATAAGGAGATTATTCTGATAGGAGTTCCTACAATTATAAACGAAGAGAAGAGAGCATCACTATTTATCTTTGTGGCAAATCGTCATGGAAACAAAGTTCTTTAGACCTTTAAAACGTCGATTCCAGGTTGAAGTATGTTAAATCGAGTAGCAAGGCGTAAAGACAGATATCAAGAGTTTTCTATTTACGTTGTTCCACATTTGGTTGCCATCAACAATTTACTAATACTAATTTGTCTTTTATTTCGTCATTACTATACCTGCTGCTGATAGTGCAATTAGCATATACCTTTTATTATCATTATTAATATCATAAGTAAATTCCTTCGATAAAATATTTAAATAATTCCATTATTACCTACAAGGTACATAACAATGGCTAACTTATAAATTACCTAGTGTTCTTTAACACAACATGCAGCAGTAGATTTGAGACATCAATGGCTAATCAAAAATATTGTCAATCGTGTGATAGAATATATAATTAATACGAACTATACTGTACAAGATTAATTATCCTTTTCATACATCCTTAAAAAGACCTTAGATAAGACAATAAAACATACGAAGATGTCTAAGAATTTCGGCATAGGTGGCAGTAAAAATATGATTGTGTATTTACATATCTTATATACAACACAGTTTTACATATTTTACTACAGTTGGTTTTACAACATGGCATTATAACTATATTGCATTGTATTTTATCATTGTCGTTTTCTACTTTGATTTATCGAGGCTTCATTTCACAAATAGTTCTTTAAAAAGACAAAGCTACAAACTACCTTGGAATAACTCCTCAAAATGTCTACAGTCTAAGAGTTTGTAATGAAAAAAATAGGTAATCATTTAGGAACAAAAACTAAAAAAGCTTTATTCACAACATCGAAGAACCAGTGTAAATTATAATCCAAATTAATGGTTTTCCTATCTGCCTCACTCACAGTCGGTAAGTAAATATATGCGATTGTTACAGTGATACAAAGTATGACAACCATTTGTTAAGAAGACATCGATATTTCTGCGGATCTTTTTGATTATTTAATGTCGATTAACAAATCAGTATTAATTTCATAACACCAATATTGTTCTGTTATAAACTGTTGATACTTATTATTCTAGATGCTTAGATGCTATAGAGTTATTATTTTTATAATTATTGTTGTGTATATACTTTGACAGATTGTGATCAGATCCATCGTTATTTTATGTGCACGCTGAAGATAAATCCAGTAATTGACATGTGATTTCAGTTTCATTCTATCGGTCGAGCAAATTACAGATAATTTTTAACCATAAACTGAGATCAGTAATAGAAATATGCTGTTTTTCAGATGGAAATTCTTACAACGACAGCATCAACACAAAACATACTATTACCATATCATAAACTTTGAGGACATCAAATTATTCAGACAGCCTCCATCACTATCAGTCTCTACGTGATAGTTAGAGGGTAAGACTCGTAGCTGAAGGTCGCGGGTTCGAAGCTCAGGGAGGTGCAGTGCTGTCATGTAGCGACTGATTCACTCATCCATCAAAATGAGAACCCGACAAGACGTTATGGCTATGTGTTTGAGTAACGCTTTGCGCCTTTAATGGTTGCATGCGTTGTATGCTCCCCTGGGAGTAGAGATTTGAGCTGGGTGGAAACAGGTATGAGTCGGGGAAAATAATACTACTGAACAGCGCCTCAGAAGAGAACATGCATTATTATTATGATATGGAGATTTTGTAAGATCTATAACTCTAGATCTATAAAATATAAAGAGATATTTATCGTTAATAATGTTAGGACACCGACCTCTAGTACAAACATTGAAATCCCAGTTTGACTAAAATGGAACATTTTATTTTATCACTAATGTATTGTATCCTTTATAAATAGGTTTAATATATAGTATATAGTTATTCAGCTGAAAAACAAGAAGAAGAAATCCAGTCCAAAAATATTCCTTCCTACTCTTGTCTTTGTTGATTGACTAACTAATTAATAGATTTATTTATTTATCGAGAGAGAAAATCATACAACCAAAGCACACACATACACACACACATACACCAACAAACGCGATACGATATAAATGTTAAGCAAATACACTATCGAAACACTAAAACTAACACATATCAACTTCCTCCCATTTTCATTATTGCTCATGTCAGTTAATATTCTTCACGTCATTTTTACAAACGTATGTTTTATGAAAACCAGAATAAATTATCAAAACAATTCTTATTTGCATGTTTAATAAAACTGGCTAATGTAATCATTATCAGTGCGAAAACATTAACAAAGGTGTTGTCACTCATCTGTCAGAGTTAATTACATCAAGAAAGACAGAAGCCAATCAGTAGATTGTCTATTGTCAGAAGATAATATTGTCAGGTGAATTAATCAATTTAAAATGGTATTAATGATTAGTTTTAATCTTCGTGGCAATTTGTCTAGACTGACAGAAATCATTATTTGAGCTTATGAAAATATGTTAGTTGGCTATTCACGTGATTTTTAATTAAAACTAATTCAGAGATTGATTGCACTAAACTCTGCTATAACAACGAGTAAGATGTAACTTTGTATCGGCTTATTTTAAATTGCAAAAATAAATAAAATCGTATTAGCTATAGGTCAGCTTTGTATATAAATAATTAAGAAAAAAAAAAAAAAAACAAAAAAAAATATATATATATATATATATATATATATATATATATATATATATATATATTTTATATTTCCATATTACTGAGAATCTGTTAATTGAATCACAAATGTTGTATTCATAACCTGTATCCTGGCTAAAAATGTGACTAAACTTTCTGTCACTGAACATAAAATCAAATGTCGTTTATTGATATTGTATATAAAGACAGTTTATAGTTGTATCTGGGAAATAGTTTATTATTAAGAACGAACTTTCTAATACAGAGTTATTTGTTCTTAATAGAAAATAGCAACATCGTAAAACAACTTTCTACTCCCAATATGAGTATTACATTTTAACATCATTATTTTATGCCCTCATCATTTGTTTGGAAAAATCATTTGAAGAGTACAGATTATTTCAACTTGATGATTCATATTTTCCTAAATCGATCACAGAGAAGATAATAAACACGACCATCAGACCTCTAAATCCCATTACTCTAAGTACCCAACCGCGAAATTATTAAAGCAAATCAATAAATCTAAAAAGGAAATCGACTTCTTATATGATATCTCTGTCTGTCGTATACTTAAATGAACATGCCACATTTATGACAGTTTCTTGTATATAATTTCACAAAAGATGAAAAATGTATTTAAATGTAAAATAGGATCATCTTGCTATTAGAGTATAAGCATTTATAATGACTTATCACCACCTTTCTGATTTGTATTTATATTGCTCGATTTGAAAGCAATTAATGTTTGAATGAGTACATTATCCCAACATAAGAAAGCTAACTTTGTCCTGATTCAGAATACGATCTGCTTCATGTGTGAAATAAAACGTATATAAACATCCAGTTTCTAGAAATACCCTCAATTCGTTGTTCTTTATTTTCCTAAATAATACGACCGTAAATATCAGTCTTTAACAATATTTACATCTATAAGAGCCTCTTAAGTGCCAATAATCAATCCCTTTCCATTCCAGTAGGAGAATATATAACAAAAAAAGGTTTTTAAAGTCAACGGGTTAAAGAAATAAAAATTACATCAAAAACAAACCAATTGATGGATTATATTTAGTCGGTGTTACCATTCAACATACAGTACAAGATTACTAAGATAAGGACAAGCTTTATTTATTTTATGTACATATACCACAAACCTTACACTTTAAAGTAACTCAGTTACTCCACAATGTTACCAACCAGCCAATTAATTATTCACTATTTCAATCCCTAACACACTCTTATACTATCTTACTACCTGTGCTAATAAATACAAGACGCATTACTGTAAACACTAACAGATAAAACATCTATTAACTCGATTAGTTTTCATCCAGATTAGTTCGGTAGGTTAAAAAGCATCTTTAACAAAGAGATTATTATTGAAGGGAAAATAATTGGGAGATGTGTTTCTTATAAACCAAAATTACCATACTAAAAACCCGCATTATTGTATGACAAAATATGTTACTGCTAATGTCATTAATAGGACATATAGTTGATGGGTTCATAATTAATATCTTGCTTTCTTAATGTGTCGATTATCTTTAGACAAAAGTAAGTTGACCAGCAATGTGATACCAAGTAGAATTAAGACTTAAAACAAAGGTTTGGCCATTTGTAATCTCTCTTTATAAATAAATCAATTTGATTACACATATCCATACGATCATTGTAACCATTATTATCATGATTATCTCTTTATGCCTATTCACGTTTAAAAGAGAGTGGTGTCACTTCACTCTGGCTATAACTTTGTTTGTCTAATGACATGTACGTATATATTTACGTTTATATTTTATGCTGTCCCATGTTGTTGTATATGTCACTAGGAATGTAAACAATATTATGTAGTTTAAACATACATTACTTCATTAAGGTTTACAATATAGATATTACAAAACTAAAATATATGTATTAATGTTTAAAGTCGTAACCTCATGGGTACACGCTGTGTTAAAATATTCAGCGTATACTATTTCTAAATGTATAATACCCAATAACAATTGAAGTTGAATAAGGCGCTATATAGAATTTTATTATTATAAGCATTATAAATATTATTATTATTATTATTATTATTATTAGTAGTAGTAGTAGTAGTAGTAGTAGTAGTAGTAGTATTGTCAGAAACTGTATAATTATATCCCTTGTAGTTGACATACAAAGCAGATCGCTCTCTGACTAACGAGACAACCAGATTTCTTTATGTTGAAATAATGTGCTTGTGCAAACATTAATTTCTTATAAATCGAGCAATATAGATAACAATTAGAGAGGTAATCATAAATCATAAAACACTTCTTCGGGATATTCTTTGCTCGAAACCGCTGCATCATGTCTTGTTTATGGCTTGTGCTCTCTCTGTTAATAACCTCCTATTTTATGTTTAAATACATTTTTCATCTTTTGTTATATTATATACAAGTAGCTGTCATAAATACAAAATAACAGCCCGATATACGTTTTTATATTTATAGCTTTGTTAGAAGAATTTCGTGGTTGAATACTTTGGCTAATAAGATTTAGACGTTTGATGGTCACTTTATTATCTTATATGTGCTCGATTTAAGGAAATATGAAGCATCGACAAGTCCAAGTAATTTGAACTCTATAAGTGTGTTATCAAATACATGACGTGGAGATAGATACGAATAACGATGTCAAATGACATATTGACAGTAGAAAACAGTTGTTTGTGTTCTTACAATGTTGTTATTTCCTATTAAAAAGAAAGTCGTTTATATTAGAAAGTTTATATATATATATATATATATATATATATATATATATATATATATATATGTGTGTGTGTGTGTGTGTGTGTGTTTGTGTGTGTGTGTGTGTGATGTGTGTGTGTTTGTGTGTGTGTATGTGTGTGTGTGTATGTGTGGTTGGGTGTGTGTGCGTTTGTGCGTGTGTGTGCGTGTGTGCGTGTGTCTGAGTATGATAACATAATTTATTTAGAATTTGTTTTGTACATATTTATTTGATATTACTCAATATAACTATACAATTATCAATATATAATATATATATATATATATATATATATATATATATATATATATATATATATATATATATTATTTGTCAAATGTTCTGTCGCATGACTAATGGTATGTCTTGACTAATCAAGGTATCGGATATAACTAGAATATCTGAAGTTTAGTTAGTTCTATTGTCGTATGTAAGGTAATGTGTAGTTTGCATTTGACAAATGTTCAGTCACGTGTCTAACGGTATGTTGTGACTAATCATTATGCATCTAGTTTTGTACAGGAAGTGGAACTTAATTGGTTATTTGAACTATCAGATATAACTCAAACATGGAAGTCAGCTAATATCAGCTAATTGACAAGCAGAAAGGCAATTGCAAATTTGACTACATGCCTCTATGAAATTAGATCATGGCTAAGCAGAAACCTCTTGAAATTCAATGATAATTAAAGGGATCTACTCATTATAGAACCACCCTGCTATTTTCACGCTGTTAGACCATGTTGTGCATATTTATGGTGCATTAATATCATCAAGTAAGTTTAACCAAACATGACAACGAGGTTGGTGATAAACACTAAAACAGAATATAATCCATATATGTAAGTCATCTTTCATCCAACCATGAAGCATTACATATTTGAAACATCGGCTAATATCCTCAAAGGTGTGGTACACACGTTTATTTAATCGGGGATAGATTATGATAACTAATCGTTCACATGAATACCAGAAAGATGCGTTGACTAACTACAACGCATGCAGAACTATACTATGGGTCTGGTGAAAAAGTACGATCATATAAAAACAGTACTTAAACTTCTCCGTTGGGTTACCAATAAAACAATATATTATATTCAAGATAAACCCGATGACATATAAAATGTTCCATGGCTTAGTCCCATCTTATATTTGTGAACTAGTATAATTGAGACAGTTTGTTCGTCGACTGAGGTCAGATAATCTGTCGCCATTGAAGATCCCACAGATCAGACAAACTCGTATGGAGTCGTTGGAGATGCTGTATTATTGTAGTTGAGCCAAATGCATGGATATTAAGAGCCTATCTATTGGATATTGCTTTTTAATGCCATTTACTAAAACCAATTGTTTTTTATCCTATGTATATATTAACCTATATACAGCGCCTTATAATGGTATAACTGGTTCTGGAGCTTTATTAAGTATGTATCGTCTTTGTCATTGTTAATCGTTAAAGGATTGTTTTGCGCACGAGGTTTGTGGCTAGATACCGATAGTGAACATAATCATAATACTAATATACAAATGTGATACATAAAAGCGACAACCATATATTTGCCGCCATGTTTTCGAAATGAATGTTTCCTTTATTGTCCTATCTAAGGACTTATATTTAAAAGGATAATTAATCTTGGTGTGTTATAGTTTGTATTCGTCATATATTCTCTTACACAAGTAACGATATATCTTCACTAAGCAATGATACCCTATATCTACTGCTGATAATGTTATCGCAGATCATTAGAAAATAAGTAAGTTAGCCAATTTTAGGAAATTGGTAAGAAATAGGAGACTTCTCTAAATATATATTAGGATACAGAGGTCAATAGGATACACAATATTTGTACCTTATGATACTACCTATCATAATGACAATGTTCAGGGTGGAATATATATTTTAAATATACGAATAACTGTGTCTCCAAAATAACCTCTGTCACATATATTTCGATTGATGATCTCTTCATTGTATCCTTCCTACGATGAGTACTTAAACTATGGGAACTTGCCTTAGAAGCCCACTCATCTCTGATCAGATGATAAGAATCAGTGAAATGTTATGAAATGTACTAAATGTTATGGCAGTATAACAACATATCACTTATACACTCACTTTCCTCTAGTAAAAAGATGCAAGGGCATATATCATGATATTTGTAATAACATTTGAGAGCTTTTCAAAATGTTTTCTCAAACCAATTTCAATTGTACGAGATAATGAAAACATAGATTCCATTTTATACATGTTTCGTTCTAATTGGATAATCACTAGAAATTTGTATTGAATTTTTTTTTTATTTCACAGGAAAGAGTACATAATATAAAATTTGCATATACAAATATGATGGCGACAGCAAAGAACTGCATTAACATATTTACATAAATCATTATTAGTAATACATTGCTTCGAAACTCATTCAGGTAAGTTATTAAACCCTATAAATATATTATATTTCATCATATATATATATACATGGTTCATTTGTTATAATTAGTAACAATCCAGAGCAAAAAGGTAAATAATTGGTCGTATTGACTTATATTGTCCTGTTGGATAGCATTGTCTACAATAAATGTTTGTGCATTTAACGTTATCAAGGTCTTTTATTGATAGGTTATTTATTTGAATTTTAATGCTATGTACGTCTAAAGTTTCCATTCATCCATTCCACAATTTTGGAATAATAGAGTTTGGGAGGTTTTTAACAATTGTGTTTAGTATATCGCTGTAGATATCGAAAGCGCACCTTGTATGAATCTGCAGGTGAATATCTTAATTACGTCTAAGTATATATATATATATATATATATATATATATATATATATATATATATATATATATATATATATGCATTGTCTACAATAAATGTTTGTGCATTTAAGTTATCAAGTCTTTTATTGATAGTTATTTATTTGAATTTTAAAGCTATGTGTCTAAATCTTTCATATCCCTTTCCCAAATTTTGAATAATAGATTTGGGAGGAACAAGGTTTTAAGCGTTTTATTATTGTCATGATTGTATATCGCTGAACCGCATGTCGTACTTCCACAGAGCATCTGATAATATATTAATGAAAAGCATAAAGATCATAATTGTATTATGGAGGACATTCTTTACTTTATTTATTTTTAAAAAGTTCTTCCTGTTTTATTATTTATATGTTGCATGTGCCATTTCCGAGTCAAGTGTTCGTCAATGTGTATTCCTAGAACTATTATTGATTTGTCACTCTCAGTATTTATAATTTGAGCTATTTCGTATGCATTTATAGGGAAGAGTTGATTTGATTTATAATATTTCCTCTGTCTGAAACATATAATGTTACTCTTAGTTTTATCAGCATAAAGGCATAGAATATTATAACACACAACCATTTATATAAATTAAATAAGTGGGATTTTTCATTAGCATAGAAGAGTTCATATTAGGGTCTGATAAGTATAGTATCGTATCATCAGCAAAAGATAATACATTTACTGTGGGAAGAGCAGTTGCAATATCATTAATGTATACTAACAATGTAGAAGCGGGCCTAAAATGCAACTCCGGGGGGGGGGCTCCATATATAATATCCAATACTTTCGATGGCTGGTTACTATAACATATCTTTTGTTTCCTGTTTCTTATATAGATACTTATCCAACCATTTACTATTCATCTAATACCATATCAACAATAACCCATAACTGGTTGTGTAAACAACCCTTCTTTAAATCGATGAAAATCGTCATTGTGTCATCAGAGTTAGTTTTGTTATTGGCAATGACAATATGGCGTAGGAAAATATATTATATTTGTAACACATAAACACACATACAGACACATACACATGCACACACACACACACACACACAGAGAGAACCGTATTGACCTACCTGGACTACATCAGAATGTATTTATTTAACAGCGTTAAGTCTAACATCTTTCATTTTGACATCTGGCAGAAGTTTTTCACCAAGCCACTTTACTCTTTGATGGTTTTATTCATCGTATTTGTACCCAGGAACTAACTCTCGCTCCCTTTCAGTTAATTCCATTTGTTAATTATGCTGAAATTTGATCTGTTTATGTTTTTTTATTATTGCCAAATTACGTCTTGCCAGCACCATTGGCCTTTTCTACTATGGCCCTGGTATACATGCCCTTTGACCCAGTTATGTGCACCCTAAATATTTCAATCTTTCTAGTTGAACTGGTGCGATCTTTAGCTCACTATTAAAGAAATTATATAAGGCTTGACATACGTTATTGTCGTTTTATCTTGGTGTATTACGTTGGTGTTTTGGAAGAAAATGTTTTCCAAATGTTTTCTCAAACCAATTTCAATTGTATGAGATAATGAAAACATAGATTCTATTGTATACATGTTTCGACAGACGTCGCACTTAGAAAATGTTACCTCTCATGCGTCTTGCATTACTTCGCGAATATCTACTTTCTCTAACCAGGTGGCACAACCATTGTTTTCCCTTTCCCTAGAAAATTTCCATTTGTTCCAATTGACTCTTTAGTGGGGGGTTTATGAAATCAGGTTTACTATTTACAGCTTCAAATAGCTTCAAACAGTTCCTGCATTCCTTGCTACTCAGTGTTTATCCCAAAGGCGACTTTTATTTGCTTTGTTTTTTGATGTTCCACTGTTTTCAGAATTGTTTCCTTTGTAGTTTGGGCTTCTTCTCCCGATACGTTAGGCATCTTGCTAGATGAACAAAATAACAGACGTATATGTACAAGGTACAAATATTTTCACAGTCGATGTATGAGGCCCATGCTATTCTTGATTTACACATACAATAAATAATATTTTTAAATCTTCCGCTTATGAGGGGACCAAAACAAACACTTCAACCACCTTCCACTCCCATAATAGCCATTTATTTATAATTGGTACTTAGATTTAATACAAAAATCCAATAAGATAATGAGTTAATTAAAAAATTGTAATATGTAACATTATTATTGTTTTATTATGATTTATTATATATATATATATATATATATATATATATATATATATATATATATATATATTTTAATTTTAATAACATATATAACATCTGAATTAATGACTTATTACAAAGAAAATGTTTTAGTTACTTGCTTTTACTCTCCAAGGACGATGTTGAGGCGATAAAATTGATATTTATTGTCCTATTATCTGATTTCATCCTGTAGGAATACAAGGAAAGTGAATGGCAATTATTACCAATGCTAATTTCCTTGTAACTGTAATAGCGTGGCCTAAGATAGTGAAATTTGTATATACAGTTAGATTTTTAATTATAATTAACGTTTACCTTAAACCAACGTGCAAGTATATATATATATATATATATATATATATATATATATATATATATATATATATATAATATATATATATATATATATATATATATATATATATATATAAGCTACATATAATAGTAAGACAGATGTGGAACGCTGGTGGACAGGTGTAGCTATGAAGCTGTCTTCCCACTGCCTCATAATACATAATAATGAGATTCTGTGTTTTCGTGTATCACCATCAGCCGGCAACGAAGACATCAAAAGGGAAAACAAATATTACTGTATATATCTTCAGAGCTTTAACGGGATACGAAACACACAAAGATTACAGAAAATTATAGAAACTAACACAAACTATGGACAGGTAAGAAATAGTGGCAAGGTGTTTTTTCAAGCCTGACTAGCTTGAGGAAATCAATATGGTTTTCCATCTAGTTTCATGCTAGAGATCTGATTGCCTAGTTTCTCGCGAGTTGGGAATGTCATGGTTAAATCTGAGCATTTGCTCAAATAAGTAGAGAAGGTATTTTGAGATAAAGTCAAATAAAAATAATGTTGATTCAAATATGTATTGATCAGTTATTTTAATAATACTCGTAGCTTTGAGTAATGGGTCAGTATGACTGATGAGTTTTGCATTATTGATGGTCCGAAATGCACGTTTCTGAAGTAACGATGTACGATTAATATATATCAGAATGTACCAGCTAAAAATTGGAACAATTTGTTAACTATAGCACTTGCCTCCAGAAATAATACTTGCAAGTTGGAGTTCGACATGCACCGTCTGGTGTCATCAGCAAATGACAATATATTACCATTGCATGAATTTGGTATATTATTCATATAAATGAGATGCAACAAGGGACACCACATTGTTTATTAAGAAGGCTGGTGCTATGACCATCAAGGTCTACAAATTGACTTCTATTTGCTAAATATCTTACCAACCAATTATTAGCATTTCCACGTATTCCATAATTGCTTAATTTATGTAAAAGCATTCCATGGCTGATGACGTCAAAACATTTGGACAGATCACAAAAGATAGCCAAAGTAATTTCGAATCTTGGCTTATTTTGAGATTCGGCACAATAATTTAGAAGCTGAATGATTGTGTGTATAGATTATTGCTTGGGTCGAGAGTTGTATTGGTGCTTGAATAAATAGGTTCCAAAAATGATAATAAGTTTTGTACATAAATATCTATAAAATGTTGGAAATGGAGGGTAGTAAGGTTACTGGTCTGTAATTTTGCAGAGGACTTTGGTCAGAGGATTTGTAAATAGGAATAACCTTCGCGATTTTTAGGTCCTGTGGAACAATACCAAAAACAAACAATATATTTATTATGTGAGTTATGGGTTGGAAAATGTGGGAATAAACTTACTTTAACAATTTTGTTGAGATGCAAATATAACCTGGATAAGTTTTGGTTTCCAATTTTGGATAGTTAAAACAACGTCAGATGGCGCCACGGGGTCAAGAAACATGCTGTGCATGTTATGTCTGGGTATATAGTCGGTAAAACGCTTATTTGATTAGGGCGCGTTTTGATTAGTCTGAATGCCAATTTTCGAAAAATAATAATTAAAACCTTCCACAATCTGATATTTGTCGATAATTAAGGTTCCTTTTATTAGAAATGTTTGATGAAAGCTTGTTTTGTTTTGCCCATGGCCTTTCTTAGGATAGAACAAGCTTTTCGTATATTTTGTTTATTTTTCTCAGAGGCATTTTGAAAAAAGTTAATTTTTATTGCTCTTTTCAATATATTAAACATGCTGCATACTCTTGATGTGCTGCAATGTTATCAGCAGTAGGTTTATTTAACATTTTGATAAAAGGTTTAGATTTTTTTGGACGAACATAAAATACCTGTTGTAACCCATGGCTACCTTTTTAATACTTTATTATTAATTTTCTTGCGCGAATAGGGAAACAAGTTTTAAATACGTGTTTATACAGTTTTATGAATTCGCCGTATGCTTCATTTGGGCGTAACGTTGCTAAGACATCTGAGAAGTCCATATGCTCTAAATGTTCTTTAAATCTAAAAATGTTGGCGTCCGAAAACATTCTCGTTGTCTTCAACGAAATTGGTAAATGTTCTTGTGCTCGTAAAATATAAAATGTGCCAAAATAATTAGCTACATCAGTCATTATAATTCCTGGTTTTCCAGCTGTTGTTAAGTTGTTCGTGTAAATATGATCAATTAGTGTTGCAGATGTGGTAGTTATTCGCGTAGGTTTAGTAATTGTTGGTAGAAAACCATTTGAAATAAGTTATCTAAGTAATCGATTGTCTTAAGATGAGTCTCAAATTTTAATAATTCAATATTCATATCGCCCATAATAACACAGTGTTTGTGTTCTTTATTAACTGTGTTCATTATTTCAAAAAAGATTACTCGACAAAATGTCCATATAAGCTCTGAGTACGGAATTTGGTCTATATAGGACACCAAGAATTAAAGGGGGTTTTTTTCTTCAGATTGTGATATTATTTCTACATATAAAGATTCGAAAATATGCGGTATAAAAACACTGATGTCGTCGCGTATCCTAAAATGTATATTGTCTTTGAGAAAACGACCTACACTGCTCCTCTCCCCATCATTTATTGAAAACATTTACTTTTAAATTTAATTTTAATAAGCCTAGACATTGAATATATTCGTTCGTGACTAAATATATAGTGTATTGCCTTAAAGAGTAAAGCAAATAGAGCATAACAATGGGTTTTTCTTGTACATTGCAAGCGTTAAAGAAAATATATTCTGACAGATAACTCACAAACTGGCTATTTTAATAACTAGAGAGACAGTTAGTAAGTAGTGTATTCAATAAAAAAAAAAAGAAAAAAACATTTTATTAAACGGAGTAAAGATAAGATGAGTTATTCAGTTTTCTCATTAATATCACCTTTTCCCAGAGTATTGTTGTCTCTACTCTGTTGTAAGAAAGCCATATATTTAGTTCAGATGTTTTATTATCTTAATACCTTTATGCGCCCTTTCGAATGTGCTACAGTATTCATATACCATATCGCTCATTGTCAGAAGCCTTGATAAACTGTAAAATGTCGGCAAAGTAACAAATTGGTTATCTTCTTTATAATATATAAATTGTAAGGCACATACATTATAATCATTAAGGTTGCTGCAAATGTACAATTTAACTTTAAGGCCATTGAGTAATTCGGATCATGTTTAGAAACTTAACGATCAGTTTAACTAGCTTATAGTTACAGCATTATGCAGAGGAATATGTATCATAACAAGGGCAGGCAATGTGTATTATTTTGTAGTTCACTCACACAATTGACACCAGGTATGGACTAGCTGTCATTAATATATAGCTTTAGCTTTGGTAGATATTCAAAATATGAACGAGTTTCCATAGACATTTATAGTTGTTGTACAGTTTGGTTTGGATCATATTACTTAGTTCAACATTTAAATATAAACGTTGTTAAAACAGAACAGTATATTACTTTAGGTCAAACAAACTGTTTACTTTGTTTGTCATTATTAATTAGATAGATAACTAGATGGCAAAAGTAATATTAATAATTAAACAATTTTCTATGTTGTAATTTTATTTTATTAACAACCAACCATTGTAATCCAACACCTCATCTCTATGGCCCTGTAATGCCGCAAACATGAAGGCTTATTAAATAATAGCATCTCTCGAATAAAGATAAATATCCAATATCTTTCAAATATAAATATTAGAGTGTATATAAGCTATACTTGATAGTTTTGTTAAAAACATAATTTGTATAGTTTTGGGGAAAAAAAATAAAAGAAAAAAAAAAACCCAAATCACATTTGTGATTTTTAATTAAATTTTTGAAAAAAAAAAAAACGCAAATAAAACCGAAAACCCCAAAAAAATAATCAATGTGTGTTATGATTTGTGTTGTATTTAGACCAACGTATTTGTTAAGAAAGTCCAAAAATAACTGTAATAAAACAATCTATTTACTGAAGAAAATAAAAAAGAAGCGTTATAGTATTCCTTGTTAAACGATATAAAGTGACTGACATGTGCAGCAATTATCATATATGAATACATTATCAAACTGTGTAAATTGATTTAGATGGAATCTTAAACTCAGTGTAAATACTGCATTAAATAGCAACTTTAGGGAATTTGTTTCACCATTTCAATAAATAAAGCGTTTGTGGTGTCAAAGTGACAGAAATCAACAATCTTCACGATTCCATAATTTAATAGATATCAGCGGTAACACAGGTTTGCGGATAAACGAGACGTGACTGTATAGGATATCATATTTTTTTTTGATCGAATAAAACGAACCAAGAAGTCAATCAACCAATGAGTTAGTCAATTAATTAAAATACTTCTAAAAGAGTGGGAGATGTTTTTAATCAGACTTCCCAGTCTCGTCTGTATTCAATTAAATACATGTCTAAAATATCCATTAAACAATATTTATGAAGGATGTAATATATTATTGATAACAATAGAAATGTTACCTTTAATTCAATACCCGACTGGGATAGGAATTCTGATACTAGGGGTCGGTGGGTAAACATTAATAACGAAAAAAGAATCTCGAACCTTTTTTATAGATTTCATAAAATCTCCATATCACCCTCTCTCGGGACAGAAAGTGATGAAGACAATGTTACTGATGTAATATCCTCAAGTCTAATGCTATGATAATAGTATATTGTATACTACTTTAGTCGTTACAGGAATTTCCCCCTGGAAAAAAAAAATTATATTATTGACCTTGTAACAACAAGGAATCCGTAATCCCCTGCAATCGATCTGAGCCGGTGTTAAAAATTTAACAAGTTTAGCGCAGCTTGGTAAGATTTAAAAAAACCAACATTACAAAAATTTCCCCACCTTACGTTTATTTGTTGAACCAGAATTATCAAATCCTCGATGGTGACCAAAGTTGTCCATTTATTTTCCACCTTTTGTCCCCTATGAGATTCAAGATTAGCTCTAATGAAATAAATAACACATAAGAACTATTAAGAGCAGACGTGGGGGTGGCTTGAATAATAAGAAATTTAAACAGTAGGGAAATTTACGGCTATTTCGGTCTCTTGATGGCAGTTAACTTTAATAGAAATTTAAATGATCTTTTAAAAAGTCGTCTATCGCCTTCCGGTAAGTAAAAACCCTTGAAATTTGAATAACTTGTGCAATTTGGGGATTTAGAATTAAATATAGTTTCTTTGAAAAGAACAGCAATTTAAAAAAATATTTATAAAAGGCTGCACATCCATAATCACACACTCAACTACTCCACACTGTTTCTACCACACACACACACGCTTATATTCGCTTTTTTTGCTTGCACTTAGGGACTTAGACATTCATGCTCAGCAAGACATCACACACTCACACCAAGAACTCAGATTTAATTATATTATATATTCTATATTGCTTATATATACACACTAAAACACACAATCATACATACATATATATATACATACATATATATATATATATATATATATATATATATATATATATATAAACAGGTATATATTTCTATAGGAAATTAACACGATAGGTGGTTTTAAAATTTAGAATAAAGTGCATGTCCTTATCAAGCCCAGCCTCTTTTGATATATAACTGAACTAACTCACAGTCTGAATTAAAATAAATAAGAACAAGTGTAGTTTATATTTAATTAAAGGTTTTTAAGAGTAGGTATGAAATCTACATTGCTAATGCCGCGTCTGAGTGATATGTCTTCAGGATCTAATGTATTGTGTGCTATTATTTATCTCGCGAAAGATTCCCTTTAAGCTGAATAAAATCCCCGAGATTGCCCAATCCTCAGTTAACTAGTTACAAGTGTTATCAAAAGGTTTCTAAATTGCCTCATCAATCTTCGTCATTTGATTATTTACCGTTCATATTTTTCCCAAATATTCAAAGACATATGTCGGTCTCAATTCAAGAAATGCTGAAATTATTTTAATTCTATCTTTAACTGATATTTTAATTAATGCAAAGCGATAATTTTTGACAAGGTATTTCGTTCAAGTTGGTTCAATTCGGATTCATTTCGAAAATGGAATATTGTCATTTTACAAAGCGCAAGCAAATACTTATGCTAAATTACACAATCCTAAATATCTCGTGTTTATACTATATAATTGTTTCCATGTAAATATCTGTGTGTCTATGCAGTTTTATTCTATATCTTTTCTTTCCCTCTAGCTCTTCAAACCACACTATTTACTTTTGGTATTTATGGATCTGTATGAATGATGTTAACTGGTATGCCTCCATGTATCCTTTTTGGGGCATATCTGATTTCTACCCAAATCAGCATTGGTCTTCCAAATAAATGATCAAACTACACGAAACTAACTGTCCGAAATCTAGACTAATTGCCGTAAAGGCCCATCCATTCTGTCATCGAGTGCTAATTAGAACACATAAGAAGCAGACTGTTCAGTTAATATAACAACCAGTCGAGGGACTGACTTAGGGTAATACTATATTGACTACTATTAGTCATGGAGAACTACTTTTATATAACTGTCATGATGATAGTCTTGATACGTCGAGGATGTACTTTTGTTGATAAACATAAGTCTAACAGTATGCTGTCTACAGCATATATCTTCAGGATCTAGTCAATTAGCATGATACATTACTACGCACCTTCACTAATCAAGAACGCAATACATAAGCATATTAAATGAGAGGCTAATTTTTGGGTACAACAATGATGTCTTAATATTGCAATAATAATGGTGCCATAAGGATGAACAGCTGTACATACGACCTAGGTAAACAATATGTACGGGTAAGGCAGACTGGATCTTTAGTTCACGAATAAAGTATACAGCAAGAAACAAATGGTACTACCAGATCCCCCCCCCCCCGACTTTAAGGATTTCATTTAATGAATACTTAGTTCAGAAAATAGGTCTCCTGAGATGCCATCTATATTTGAACATAACATAGACGATCTAACAAGATTACCTATGTTTCAACCAGTGTCACAATGGGGCATTAAGAGCATTATATCGTCCTCTTCGAGCGCATCTTCCAACCGATCATCACCAAAATTGTCATCCATGTCTGTATCGTCGGTAATATTTCCTGAATCTATAAAGAAGGTCACGGTCAGAACTTTGATTAAGAACCTCTCTCTGGTTCCCGACTGATTTAAGGAATTATCGAGCGGTGTCTGGTCTTAGTTTCGTATCGAAAGTGAATGAAACATCTGCTACTAATCAGCTGAAATCCTACTAAGTTGACATGGTCAAAAGTGTAAACTTTGTATTATTAGATCTCAGTGCGACATTTGACACTGTTGGTATTCTAGTTGAATGAGTGTGAAAGGAGAATTGGCATCAACGATGTGATAGAAATAACATTATACAAATAACTTATAAATTAGATTACCGATCAGGTTTGGTTCAATCTCACGCTGCATACTAAACATGCATAAACAGTTAATGTGTAGTAAACTCCATATAATGTAATAAACTGGATAACAAGTGTCAAAAACGATGTGTTCTCAAAGACGAGATCCTACCATCAACAGAGCGAACTATCACGATCTGCCAATAAATAGACCGCCATACTACCATACTACAGGGCGGCACAAACACCTCAGCGTTACAGGGTGGTTTTAGAATAGGAGTCAAATTGCAAATGGAGCTCTGTTTTTTCCTCGTTTAACTTAAGCATGTTTTCACTCATCCAAGTACTGATATCAGCCAAACAAGCTCCCAATTTGTTTGCAACGTCGGACAAAGTTGTTTTGGGCATGATCGCCATATAAACCTGGGTATCATCTGCATAATAGTGGTAGAGCAAATTGTGTACTTACGTGGTCCAAGTACCGCTCCTTGTGGCACCCCAAAATTGAGGCACTTACCTTCTGATGTCGTCATTCCTATGGCAACACACTGCGATCTATCACTCAGATAAGATTTGATCCAGGAGAGGGCACTTCCGGTTATTCCTAACGAATGCTCAAGGCGCGTTTGAAGGATATTGTGATCTATGACATCGAAAGCAGCAGATAAGTCAAGCAGAACCAATGCCGCCATACACTTCCTATTTGAAACTTCAGCAATGTCATGATGGACCTTCAGGAGCGCGGTCTCTGTAGAGCAACCGGTAAGGTAAGGTGACTGAAGATTATCGTGCAGTCTGTGACTACTCAAATGGGTCTCCAACCACTTAGCAACCAGCTTCTCCGTGATCTTCGACAACAAAGACAAATTAGACACTGGGCGGTAATTTTTCAATTCCTCTTTATCCAGATTTGGCTTCTTCAGAAGTGGTCTATATATATATATATATATATATATATATATATATATATATATATATATATATATATATATATATATATTATATTGTTAATGTAATTGCCAAAACAGAATAATCTACGAATGACAGAACCTCCTTTAATGATTATTTATAATATTAGAGATTGTAACTTCACATCATTCGTTGTTGGTGAAGAATATAAATAAATTGACTGTGATTTAATAGAATGTTGTATTTTTAGTTATATACTGACATCCTATTTAATGTTCTACTTTTTACACTGGACTAAAGCAAAAGAAATGTTCTCAATATTAAGACCGGTTTGATAAACGCTGATGAAACTACTTCCTCCACTAATCTGTCGTCAATTTGTTGTCAAAATATCATTGACACATAATTACTGGACGGACAACAAACCGGGTAATTAATATCGATTTATAGATGATATACACAACTCTCCTGACATTACAATATTACACCTTCCACGACACTTTACGCCCTAATTCCATTAATGTATATGCCACAAAACCACGTAAGTTATATTTATAATACCACAATTTTATAATGATATGCTCATACAAAGAAAATATGAATGCTGAGTCATAAATGTAGGGATAATACCTTCTTTTTTTTTCCAGATCGATGATGAAATACGTTATTCAGATTATTAATAGAAATGGCTGCTCTTATTGAATTTTATATTTTCTTAAACTGGTTCGTATTATATAGCAACAATATTTTATTATGGGAAATATACGATCCATTGGAGTAAGTATTACTCACTCTTTACATTTGATTGATATGTTATTAATATTTCATAAAGCCGTCTAATTTGTTGGAAATGCTATTCAGGAGAGCATGAGAGGGAGAAATAGAGCGAGGGTTAGAGAATAGGGCACTGACTCCTGTATCAAGATTTGTAAAAAAACTGTTGATGTGAAATCATCTTCTGAATCCATTACAGTTTTTAGGAGAACGTTTTTTCTAGTGTTGAGCTTGAAATAGACCAACTCTACTTAGATGTGTTGTTTGTTGTGTATGTCTGTCTCTGCCTGATGTTGGGCTCAGGTTTTTGTGATATTTATAATTCATACAGAATTGTGACCAAACGACCGCTCCCTAAATACAAAACAAAAATAATATATATATATATATATATATATATATTAGTACATATATAAGGCAGCTATAATTGATTTATTAGAGAGTTGCTCAGTCAGTGACTTGGTCTTTCCGAGGCCAGAATTCAGGTAATTGGTGTGTGTGTGTGTGTGTGTGTTTTAGGGTACATAGTAAGAGGCAACAGGCATAGAGCATCAACATAGCTAAACATCCTTCGAAACCTACCTCCATAAATCTAAATACAACTATACATACATTAATCTAAAAATAAAATGTTCCATACCTCCACATATTGATAGATGTGTGCGCATACCTAAGCATGTGTCTGGTCTACTCATCAGCTGTGGGAACCAGCTAATTCGCTTTTCGTACGCGACAAATATGTCACGCCCACAGGAAAGCGGCTACATGCAGGCTACGTACAAAAAGCGGAAGCACGTAAAAACATACCATTTGATATCACCGCTCGCAACAAACAACACGTGTGCGGTTCAATGGTGACTTGCTACATACATATCATAAACTATTTTGACACCACAGTTTACATTCAACAGTAATTTTCTCTGGTCCAAAAGAAATCTGTATATAAAACATTTCGACACCTCAGATGCTGCCCTCAGCTTTATTCTGGTTTCGAGTAACTGAATAAATCCTACCTATATGAACCATGTATCAATACAAGTCCGACTAGTCTGGCGTCGAAGTTCTTCTCTAACCTAAGTGAAAATTCAAACATTTTATATACCCTCAGCGTGTTAACAAACATTACAGTTTGTTCATAACAAAGAGAATGTACACTAACTCAGTATGGACTCACTGAAGTGATTTAACTAAAATAAAAACAAAGTAGCAATACGCGCACAATGGATTTTTACTGGACTAGAACGAAATATCGTCTCAAACCTGAGTAAATACTATGATTTACTCGAACCTAACAGCTAACCCTCATACATTTCCGTTCATCACTAAGGGAACGTTCATTCACGCTTAATTTAGCGTCCCTAAGTATATGAAGTTAGGTGTGGTGGGATCTAAATTAAAGCGCCTATCCACTTGATCTATTTGACCCATGGTCGAGAACAGCAGATTTCAGGCAGATCTCCGATACTGCGAATGACACGTCGGGATTATAATAGCTATACATTTAAAAAAAATCCTATATCAGTGTAATCTATTTACTCATAATATTTGAAGAAAAACTACCTCCAATAATAAACTCTCTTTACGCTTGTGATTACTAACTTAAGTTAGAGCGATGGTAAGATCGTTAATTAATGTTCATTACAAATTACTTTAACTTTATTCTCACTGTTTTTGACTAAAGTAATTAGACAATAAATATTATTTTAAACGAAATGAGTATCAATTTTAACAAATAAATACATACAATTCGAAGAGCCTTTTTGCAAGAAAATCATCAATTACTGACAAAATATTGCATTATATCTATAAAAAGTAACTGTTTTCGATTATAAAGATAATGATTAAATAAATAAGAACAGTAGTTTATTACAATATTACAATGTTTCATATATAATACTAAATACTACTTATAATTCCGTCTCAAGGAAAATGCCAGCAACACTATTGTAATACTTCTTTTATTTCAACCATATAACAATAATTATCCATTAAATATTCATAAAATATATCACAGTAGAAGATAAAAGAAATACTGATGTATGTGTAGAAATTTCATTAAATAAGAACTTGTATTATTAGCTTAAATCATCTATAATTCTAGAGCCACTAGAAAATAATGCAACTGTTAAGATTTCGTTTTACCTCTTTTCGCACTCAAACATATTGTTACAAGAATTACTCTATTGTTGTATTATTTATCGTGACAGACAACATTTTAAACACTTCAGGTGATCCCAAGAATCTGATGGTCTTCAGAACCAATACGACACTCCATAATATACCTGAGGGAACATATTTGGTTCTCTTTATGACATCTTACTTTTGAAACAGCTATTATATATGTTTTATCCCGTAGATTATCTAATTAATTAATATATATTATGTTCAATAATACATATATTCTGCAAAATGGTCCAAATAGGTAATACATTAATGTCGACACGAAAAGCAGAATTGCTGCACGTGAGATCCAATCGCCTTTTCTGTGTGATGTTTCATTCACACATTAACAGCTTCAGCCTGATAATGTGCATTATTATATGTGTATCTACCTTAGATTATGTTTGAGGTGTGATCAATTTTGAATATTAATAAAGCATACACTCACCTATGAAGCCATCCATATAGGTTTTTGCAGAAATATTAACTAAGGTAAGACCACTGTCAAATGTGAAGTAAGGGTTCGCTCATACACTTACCCAACAACCCATCCAACCCATCCAACACCCTCACTCGCTCACTCACTTGCTCGCTCAATCACTCATTCATTCATTTAACCGTCTTTATCATCTAATCTGTTCGAGGGTGCGACTCCCAGCCCATAGATTATGGTGTGCGTACATCGGCGCTTCGAATATATAATAGTAAGAGTATTTCATTCATCATAACTGGAAAGGTTTCCTGTGCCGAATAAGCCGTATCTTGGAAATTCTTATAATTTGTTTAGAATTGGTCCGTATGGTGAATTATTGAATTACAGATCATCTGAGGTAGCCAGCCTCGTAAAATAACTGTTATTTTTGTCATTATTATTATTATTATTATTATTATTCCTAAACTCATTGATATTACTAACAATAATAATATAGAATTGATGTATGGGAATAATCCAATAGGTAAGGCTAATGATTAACATAATTTCTCGGAGAAAACAACTTTGAAGAACAGAGTTTGAGATCATATTTAAATTTTTCGAGAGAGGACGCACTTCTACTCTCCATCGGCAACCTGTTCCATAACTAGTTTGCTTCGTTCCAATAATAAACACAAAATCGCGATACCACTTCAGCCGAGACACAAGTATCTGCAATTCTATTTGACTGGATGACATGTGTTTCAGGGATGACTTTCTAATGGACTAATTTCATACAGGTATTCCGGTGCCATTCTTTCGACATATTTATATGTTGTCAGTAGGTAGCTAATGCAGTTTTGTGAATTTGGGGTGAGATGATAATATATTCGAGCATTTGACACTTATAATCAGATACGCGATGTAACAGAGATTTACAGTAGTCAACACGAGATGTAACAAAGGCATGGCCCATAGTAATAAGGACTTCTTATGTCGAGAATTATTTTTGACAGTGGATATTCTTTGCATGTTAGTAGACAATTCAGTAAACTGATGTGACGTGTGTCATAAATATTAATACATTTGTAATTAAGTATGTTTTGAGTCATTCAAAACTGAAAATGGCAATACAATGTTCTGATATAATCAAGGAAAATGTGAGTATTAGCGATTCAGTTATATACAGTGATATGTATATACACATATGAGTCAACGGCATATAATCGATAAAACTGCCATATCGATGTGCATTCATCTACAGAGGACGTCGTGTGTGTATTGTGAGAATATTGTGATATTTGATAAAACAATGACTGAATATCAGACAAAATACTATTAACACACATTCAGTGAGATCATCATTATTCAAACTATAAATCATGTAATTCGTGTCCTTTGTTATAATCAACTGAATCAAGATCAATACATAAGTCAAGGAAAAAGTCAGCAATAACTCTCTAGTAGGAACTTTCATGTGTCTATAATTACATTTGATTATATGTGACTCTCTCTCTCTCTCTCTCTCTCTATATATATATATATATATATATATATATATATATATATATATATATATATATATATATATAAAGAGACGATAAGTTCGTCCCCTTTTGCAATATTTATCCAATACTCACAGAACTTCTCAGGAAAAGAATCGTTTTGGAATATAATTATAATATTCAGGGCGATATTTATATGCTTCTACAGTTGCTGCATTAGGTGTGTACATCATTACGCCAAACGAGAAAACGAATGATGTGTCTTCTCCCATTGAATCCTGTTACAAACATGACATGTTTTAATGGTAACCTTTTAGACATACTGGCTATAGCGTACAATAACGTACAATAGGTTCCATTGTATTACTGGTTTAGAACAGTATCACCACATTATCCACAATCATCATTTTTTTAAATATCTAATATCGTAAGAAGAATGTTATATCACTATATATTTGTAATTTTATTCCTAACAGATAATATTATATATTATCAGCGTAATTATTAGTATGCAAAAAAAAGTTATATTTAATAGGACGCAGAATACATTGGAACACAAATAATGATAAAGAACAGTTATTTGAGATATGTTAATACCGCTTATGTGACAGGAGGACAACTCTTAATGTACATATATTTCAATGAGTCCAAGTCTTTTGGTGAATGATGAAACATGTTATATATTCAAATAGAACTGGTATTTATTTGATAGATCCATAAGTTTCTTATATAATATAGATTAGTTATGCAATTATATAGTCTTTGGTTATAGGATATCCTTTCTATTACCTTACCAGTGTTCTTAAGTCAATGATTGTTTTCGTCTTTTCTACAAATTGTTCAAGAAACATATTACTATGAATCAAAGAAACATACTAACAACTTTTTCGAAACACGGTTTAGTTGGGGATGGGGGGTACTTTAGCTGAAACATGGAAATGGGCTTAATTGTATTCATTTATTCATAACCTGCCATCAGGTTTCATTTCTCTTCATTTTGTGAATAATAACATGTAAATTTGTTTTATTTATACATGTTAGTAAAACAATCACCAACCATATCTTCTCTGGTGTCTTGCCAGTTTGATAAAGTTCATTATACATGTTTGCTAAGCCATATTGTTCATTATGTTTCTCTATAAAAATCTCCCCCTCTCTTAGTATCTCTCTCACGCCTGGCTCCCCTCTTTCCATCCTAGTTTCACTATCTCTCTCCCTCGTTTAATTGAAACGTGTATTAACTGTCATAAAACTGTCACTTCTTCTGTCATGACGTGTTAATTAGAGAATGAAAGAAAGTTGAAGAAATTATTTGTGTCGCCGCTTTGGTCTTGTTGAATTTGTATGTTCTCTTGGGGAAAATGTAAGTGTATTCCAGACAATTATAGCTGTTCATATAACATTATGGAAATATGCCAGAAAATGTGATAAATTTTAAACATCAAATACGATTTGACGTTACGAACAGATTACTTCTTAGATTCCATAAATGTATACACTACCATTATAATAACAAATCCCATCGTACATACAAATGTCTATCATTATATTCTGCAAATTGTTTCTAATTTCCAGCTGTAAGAATTACATTAAAATAGTCTGAAAATATTTCTCTAGGCACAAGTCTGAATATATATATATGTGGTTAATAATCATTTGTGGTCAGCCTATAGTATGTATACTATCTCTGTTTAGAGAATTAGGTGTTCTTACAGTTCAGTGGTTAAAGAAGATGACGCTGCATGTCAGTGTTCAAATTCGACTAATTACTTTTGTTTAAGAGATGGTTTTCCAAGATGTGTTACCGGTGGCCATAATTACAATGTGCACAATCCCATTCATTGTGCTCAAAGAAGTGATTATAAAGTAGATAATTTGTCCTCTTTGATAGAAACATGTTATAAAGCCTGTGGTCCATATAATGCTGTGGAATATAGCCATGAGTGGTGTAATTGTTGTCCTGTCATAGTCTATTAGCTATATATGTTCCACTACAATGTCGCTGTTTGGTTTCTGGGGAATTCTGGGTAATAGACGTCGGACAGTGTGTAATGTGGATGATTACGTCTTCGCCTACCTTCATAACAAACCCATGAGTAATATTCTGCTGAATATTGGTTAGTGCATCTCGATGCCTGGAAATATCATGTTTTAAGGAAATGTGTAATTTTAATTTGTATGAATTTTATAACATATCAATATCAGCATCTGATGATTCCTTTTCACACACACACACACACACACACACACACACACACAACACACACACACACACAACAAACAAACAAACAAACAAACACTCAGGTAAATACATACACACGTAACAAACGCACACACATATATATATAGACTTGCACGTACACACACACACAAAATGTGTACACGCATACATAACACCAACAGCCACATAAAACACACGAATATGCATATAGACTCATATGCGGCACCTGACCCAATTCTGCTTTTTAGACTGAATGCAGGAGTTAGAAATTAGCTTTTTGTGATTGTTTTAAATAATAGTCTCTTATACTTGGTAAATCTGTTTAAATGTAATATTGGTTTCTGGATCCATGATGACTATATCCCAGCAGCTGTCATAAAGGTTCAATGTTTACTCAACCTGTACTGATGAATTAAAAACTAATTGCTTGTTGTTTTTTATAGGACACATGATAATGATGTGTTTCCTCTTTGCTTTCTCTGTTACATAATCATATTACTCACTGATCATCTGTTAGCATAAATTCATACTTTTATTTCGTGAGATTTTCCGAACAGGATTTAAGGAATTTATAGAAACCACTAGATACCTATGTTATTCTTTGTTACACCGTGTTAAAACGGCTTGATGGGATTATGTGATTATGACAGAAATACCATCTACATATTAAAATGCCGTACCGAATATCAAAATATATTATCAAAAACTATTATAAAACTGTCCTTTCGTGGTCCACAGGATGTTGAATTAATTTATTTTGTAACTTCATTTGAAGTTCATCCCTCATACATCACTTCACACGGATCTGATTATATATCTTTACTTTATAAGAAGATGTCAACCTTAATAAATCCTTTCTATTACTTTGTAAACTTGACTGTCAATGACGATAACTGTTCCTATTATATATGAGTGAATAGAAGTGTTTTGCAATGTAACCACTGACCTATATAGGTCAATGAAGCCGACTAATCATTTTGACGCGAATAATATCCTACAAATGTATAAAGCATGGTTTACCCGATTTAAGCAAGTAGTTTATCACTTAAATAAATACTAATCAAACCTTGATAGTGTCATTTGCAGAGTAGTATTATGTATTTTTACTAATTTGGGTTTAGCTCAGGTTTGGCGGCCATTTTGAATTTGGGTACTAAAAACCTTTGCCCAACGGGATGTTTTGCGTACGTTTGTTTTGGAATCAGTACATATCCTAGTACCGGAAACAAATCGTTGTCCGTCAATCAAAACACACTTTTCTCCTCTTCCAGTGGACTAGTAGGCGGAACTCTAAACAAGGTGATAATAAGCCGAGTAAAAATGGGCAGTACAGAGGTACGCAAAGAATGGTTAAATGGGTCATTGGTTGATCACCGGTTGTCCAGAGGTAGTCGCCATCAACGATGATCAGCTGGTCATAACATCATCGGGCCAACAGCTAACGTAGCCGACGGGCCCACTACGATGCCACCGTTGGCCGCCGTTGGCCCGATGTAGATGTGTTATTTAACAAATGGGTGACATTATTGTGAATGTGTTGGTTTGGTAACAAAACTAACTGATAAAATGTAGTGTGCTGTACAAATATCATATTTCGGCTGACTCACAGAAAAATATAATAATAAATTTAGTAGAGGTATTCTAATACTGATCTGATAATAATTATCAACTCTTATTGTTGTCCTGTAACGTTTTCATTAATTAATCAAATTCATAGCGATACCTGTTTACCTATTTATTTATAATGTGTCTTTTTTAACCAGATTTTTGCATTATTTTGAAGATATATTTGAATTACTGAAATTATTTTCCCTATCAAAACTGATAGGGTTTCAGATAATATAAAACTGCATGCGTTATACAAGCGATATCATCAACGATACACAAGTTTTAAACCATTAGTTTATTTAATATACATACATCTTTACTCGGAAGCGATCAAATTATTTTTCACGAACCACGATACCTCTTGCTTTTCATTTATCCCATACGAACGAAATACTAAGAATATAACTATTAAAAAAGTTTTTAAAAAGGAAAGTTTTTCTATAATATGAAATAGCAACTAAATGGCAACAAAACACAACCTTTCTTTCTACTAATTTTCTAAATGTCATTACAATCATTAACTATTACTGATATGGTTAACTTTGTTCTTGATCCTATCCCTTATTGAGACAAAAGGTTTGAAACTGTTATATGTCAAGTTATGATGTGAGATAGTAGGAACATTTTCTATTAAAGTAAGTTAATAAAATGTCCCGATGTTAACATGTGTTTGCTCGATCGTTTATTACTTACCTGAAAGCAAATAATGAGATACGTATCTACTTTGACAAAAGGATTTATTTTTAATTCGAAATCAGGTTATATTCATAGGTCTCTAATATGCCGAAGATAAATTATGTCAATTGTTAGGTCGTAGTTATATACCTTCGTATAGCGATTCCTATTAAGAATATTAATTTGATAAAATTTCCATTTCTTCACATTTCCCTTCGACGAGCATAGACAAGAAAACAAAACTGACCACTCAATCTCTAAGTTGTATTACCCCAAGTCCTCGACCGTGATACTTGCCAAAGCTAAACTAAACATTTGAGAAATAAATCGACTTAGTAAAATTAATATAGAGGTTCAGAAGTCTGGACACACAAATAATCAACACAGATTGTTATTTTATTTTATTTTTGTAATTCGTTTTCTTAAATTTTAAATTTATCGCATTTTTTAAAACTCCTTGCTCGTGACATTATAGAAGGTGAAGAATTTTAGAGAGAAAAAACTATTAATAGAAAACACAAACATTAAATTAGACTTTTTACGGTGTTCTCGACAAGGAAATATGATAAATGTATTAATTACAATCAATTTTTCATTATTAATTAGGCAATTAGAAACCTTAATGAAATCTAAATATCTTGGTGTGTCTTTAGGTCTACCTCCTTTATCTAATATATATATATATATCCCTTAAATGAGGCTTTAGTTTACATGCTCATATTATTTCAACATGAGGAAAACTATCTGTCTCGTATGCTGGAAGTTTTCCTTATAATCTGTCGGACAACAATATAACTAATTATACTATTTCAAAGAAAATATCATATTTATTTCCTTGATTTTGCTGATCAAAAATAAACATTTACAAATCCGTCCGTAACTAAATGTTTACATCTTATCATCGCATCTGTACTAAAATAAGACTTAATTAAAATAGTTTTCTTTGTTTGTCTGTTTGTTTGTTTGTGTACTTGTTTGCTTGCTTCTTTGATTGCTTTCTTACATTGTTCAACAAAACACATGAAATAACACTTCTTAATATAAACATCTTACGCATTGGCGAATTATAATTGACCAGTTTTCTCTATCTCGATAAATTAAAAGAAGACTACAAACAAAGACACATTATTATCTGTTTCCCTTTAATGTGTCATTAATGTCTACTCACTAACTCACCCACACACTGAATGTCTTAGTCAACCAATAAACAGATCGATCGTTCATTGAATGATTCACCGAATTAATCGTTCTCTAATTCGATCTCTAAATGTTATTTCCACTTTGGAAGGTGGAAATATACAAAGTACATATTTCGGTTGCTATATGAAATTACTGTTATTAATATTATTATTATTATTTTTAGTTTATTCAATAACAGTAAATATTATCCGACTAGCAGAGTAATTTAATTCCAAACCAGAAAGATAATTTGCAAACACTTAGCTAATAGACTGTCATAGCAGTGAAGCTATACAGGAATAGTGTTTCCTATTAATCAAAATTACGAAACAAATATATTTATAAGAGGTGTGACAGAATCTCTTATGGGTAGTGTTTTTAATATGATGAGTCCAACATTTAAATATCCTATTTATAATGTCTGAAATTGATCTAGATCAAAGAAAATTACCTAACAATATCATATCAGGTAGAATTAAGCGTCATCGCATTTGTTCGGGTCATTTTTACAGATATTCTCATTATGGGTGTGACGAAGATGTATTGCCAACGAAAATTAATATGTTCTTATCAATATTATATTTCTCCTTGTATTTCTATCAAGTTAATAAGGTTAATATATTGTGCCCATATTTTCTTATAATATATTATATTGTACTTTGCACCATGAATAATTTTGGCTTTATGTTTCCAGTGAAATTCACAATTTACATATTGGTATTTAGTTGTTCCATATATTACGCCTGGAAGAAAATTAGCATCCAGTATATAATCAAGACAACATTAAACAGTGTGCGTGAAACACCAGACAAAAATTGACAAGACAAACATTAAATGGATCTTTTAAGCTGGTTATAGTACAACTCACCAGGAATGACAACTCTGCCCATGGTGAGACAGCTTGGACCATGCCCTATATGCATCGTTTATCATCATGCCCATTTTGAATTTGCACGTCTCTAAAAACACTTAAAATCATTTTCTTTCTTCATCAAACAGTATTACACATTTAAAGCTTGGTTGGTTATCCCGAAGCTCAACATACGTAGCCTATCACAAGTCAGTGAAAATCAGGAGATGTAAAACGAAATAGCATTGGTAAGAAACTAAACTGGACAAAGTTAAATGCTGCATTCCTAACATGTATTAACCATAACCCTATATATGTTGTATGTCAGTTAATTACTATTTGCAAAATGAGACCTGGATCGTACAGTCTGGCTTCTTCCAGTTTTATTTATTCACTTTTAGATATACGATGTCTCATTCCAGCAAGATGAAAACGTATTCCTCAATATGTACTTTGTCTCATACATTAGACTACCATAGCATTTTGTCATATATATATATATATATATATATATATATATATATATCAATTATGGAGATAATTAATACACAATATAAGACTGATCTCCCCATGTCTCGATTTGACACCCAGGAGTATAATCATTTGTGATAAAAATGTGAGTTAAAATTTCAACCTGTTTTTGTCGTGGATTTTCTATTAATTTGGCACAAAAAAGGTGGATCAATGTTATTATATGCCGATTTGAGATATTTAATTAACACGTTTACACATAGACCGGAATGAAGAAGAATATATCAATTTATAACTAAATAAACAATGTATTCGTCTGGCTTTCTTACTACTTGAGAACACATATCTAGCCAATAATAACTATACAATCTTATAGGTATTATTTAATTTTACGATTGTATTCCAAATATTATTATGTCTATGATCAATAACTGAATATTATTGTTATTGCATGTCTGCAGTGATCTCTTGTTCATCTGAATGATATCATTATATATGTTACAGTAAAATTCTGAAACCAAGGATTTCACCAAATCCCTAAAACTATCAGGGAATTCTTGAAATCACTACCTGCAATATGATAGGAAGCATGTAGCCATCATATCATTTACTATGATACCAACCTGTCTCCAGAAAAACATTAATCACGTTATCTATAAGACACTTCAGCATTTCACTCTATCATTTACCTTTTGGCTGACTTATCTGTAATCTGAGGATGAGAGCTTTGTTGTTACGCCATGTACCAATTTGCATCGACTGAGCCGTCAATTAGGCTGAGTTATCGAACATTCTTCTATACATCACACTTTTATCAAATGTAAACCATATTTTTATTATGGCATTATACCTAGTGTATGCTGAATCAATATTATAGTAAACGTTTTTCAATATTAACTCGTATGAGAATACTACGTTTCCTCCATGTTCTTAACTGTTTAGATGGCTAAAACATTTTTATCAACCAATATTCGGTAGGACGTTCTGTTTTGTGTACTTTTATCATGTTTAATTTATTTTATTCTATTCACCACTACCAGATTCTTTAATTAAACCTAGTATATATTATTTATTCATGTAACATTTAAAACTTTGTCTCTATATTTTTCTGTGATAATTTATAAAGTACCCTTGACCCTGTTTTAGATAACTTGTCTCAAAGCCAATTGTCTTGCTGGGGAATGAATTATGAGAAGAGAAAAATATGTAAACATATAATCTATCTTTGGGAAATTTGTTTTTTATTTAGATTGAAGGTAAATTCTTAACCAGATGATTATTTAGAAATTTAAGTCTTTTCGTGCTTAATGCATATTTATTCATATTTTATTTAGAATAGGTGAACATATGTAGATTTTTAAATATGACAATACTAAAACTAAACTAATAAATTCGTCATAATATATGGCTAATAAATATGAATTCTCTAAACAATGAAAACCATGAATAAGCAAATTACAAACATCTGTTATGTCAAATAATGTTGAATACAAATCATATTCACAAAGGTTCAACTTATATAGTTTAAACAGAACTATTCTGTGTTCTTTATTACACACATATTTTCAAAGCCTGTGATTAAACTATTTTTGTAGGAGGTATCTTGATGAGACGGAATGAACTTTATCAGACTGTGGCAAGTCCCACATTAGCACTGGTATATATAAACATGATAAGTTAACTATAGTCATGTTAATTAATTGTTGTATTATAGGTTTGGCAATCAAGTGACGAAAACAGGATTTTACTACTAACTGGTGGAACTTGATAGAATAAGAATATTGAATTCCACGAATATATTCAGCTTGTAACGAAGTGCAACAGTGTCTATAACAGGTATAGCATTAGCCTTTTAAGAATTACCCTTGGGATATACAGTAATATCCCCGCTTTACGTCATTTCTATCTACGTCAAATTCACCTTAGCGCAACCTTTCTAGAAAATAAATTTCAGTCACAAACAAAAGGCTGTCTACTCATGGGGTTGGTCTATAAACTGGTAAACTGTGTTCATATAATAATATTAAAAATAATATTAATAATAATATTAATAATAATAATAATAATAATAATACCTGCTGTATGAGGCTTACAGTATTATTAAGCCTGACCCAGAGAGCAGTTTAAATCCAGAAACTACCTCAACTCTCAAGGGCGCATACAACGCATGCTGCAATTATATCCGTAAAGCATTAGTTAGAAACACAGACATCACCTCCTGTCATCATCTCATTTCAAGCTGAGTGAACCAGTCCTCGCTTGACAGCATTGCAGCTCGATATCCCCGAACCCGCAACCCTTCTTTTACGAGTCCTACACTTTAACCTACTGTGCCATCATGGCGCGACAAGTGCAAATTTGCAAACTGATCAAACAATATTATCTACCAGTGAAAGGAAATTTCGTCCATTAAAATGTTCAATTTATTAACTTATAATAACCATGAAATATATTTATTTCGAACAATATAAGCAAAGCATTTCCTTAATGTCATAACAACCTGATAAAATAACTATCTCTCACACTATCTGAAAGAAACGCTAACGACAATCTTATTAATATGATAACATTACAGTCTGATGTAAAGAAAGGGGGATTGTGTATTGTTCCATGGTAAGAATGTTTTCTTGGTGAATTATCTCTTTCGATCAAAGAGCTGACAACGGCTTATGAAAAATACAATTCTTATCAGATGACAATGGCTGAATGTCTCTCCAACGTTTAGATAACGTGACGATATATATTGTCAAAATGTTACCAAAGCTGACTTTAAGATGATAAGTATAAAACGTGTGTGACAGGATGCTATCGACATCATGAAAACAATACAGGCTCGCCGATGACTTATCAACCTCAAGGTTGTGGTAACATCCGCAGACCTGTCATTTTTATCTTACCAGATGATGTTATTCGTTCACTGCCTATTAAAATAACGTTCTTCTGGCATGATATGGCGGTGTCTGCCGAGAATGGGGAAACGTTATTACTTCTAATATCACACGGTGTTAGGGGTCATCTGACACATTATACTATCACAGTTAACAGAATTGACATGATCTCAGCCAGGAAGAGATATATGGTCATTTCCATCAAAAATAACTGTTGAATGAGAGGCTATTATCAGCGTATAATTGTTCTGGTGATTTTTTGGTTAGTATAGTTTTGTATTTACCTGCTGTCTGGATTTCCTTTCATGTATTCAGTCCCTAAGTGTGGCTGTTATCTGTGTCAAGTAGTGTACATACGAAAATTCATCAAGTATTATCTAATTCCTGGTAAGTTCACCCTATTCTTTAGCACTAGAACTAACAAAGATGTTAAAAGCATTAACAATGGGGTGGGGGAATAAATAAATCAAAATAGTATTAATCAAATTAGCATTGTCATGGGTTCAGTTATATGAAATACGTGGATGAAAAAATAATCGTTGCAGTGGTCATAATAGTGAGATATCTAACATACGTGATGACGATTGTACTAATATATTACTCTTATATTAGTGTTCAATGAGTAAATAAAGGAAGAGATTTTGATTGTTAAAGTTGTCCGTTCTATCAGAACATAATGAATAAGATACTGAGACAACTTTAACCAACTATCAAAGGCAGATGAATATCGGCAGTACTTTTTATATTACCATTTCATGGGGAATGTTGATAACACAAAACTGTCGTTTTGAATAATTATGACACAATTTTCCAAAAAGGAATGATCGTAATACATGATACTATTCTAGGAATCGGTTATGAAATGATCACAAAAACTCATCTTCAGTTATTATGAAATCAATCATCTCGAAATAAAATTAAATAACGTATTCAATAATTTGAAGCTTGCTAAACAAAATTCAGCGAATGCTTCATTTCTAAGTGATTGATTTGAGTGATTATATTAGCTTCTGATAAAAGTTAATTGGCAAAATGTTTTAAGTCAGTGGTGATGGAATTGCCTTTGACAAATGACTGGCATTATTATGAATGTAGTGCATTAGCAATAATTATATTTGGAATACGTTTAGGAGTAATTAAGCATCAAAATGAAAAAATTAGTTTAATTCAAATAGACACGTTCATTTGTTCTGGATTTGACAAAACGCTGTGTATCAATAGTCTCCCATCCTCCTCAACACTATCTAAACAGCCAAATGTCAGTAATCTCCAAAGCCACAGAACTTAATTATTTGTTGTTATACAAATTTACACATGTTTATGTTTATTAATATAATCACGAAAATCCAGTTTTTGTCTAAGAGAAGGAAATATGAGACCTGTTATCTCAGAGATGACACTTCTCAGTACACAAGTATATTTATTATATATTTACATCTTTAATCATAATGGACTCTATCATTGTTCCCCTAGTATAATACACGGTACTTTTCATCGATACTTTCGTCCAAGACAGGCTCTGATTATTTCCTATAAAATATTAGAATTACTCTTAAAGTATGAAGAAAACAATTTGAGAATAACAACACATTTTCTTTTTGATACCATCCCCTAACAATATTATTAACATTTATTATCATTAGTATTATTAATTCAGATTTGGATTTTATTCATCTAACACATTAAACCTTTACCACTTGATCTGTACTAAATAATTAGATAAATCTTTATGTTTCTCTCAAACCCCACCTACGTTCTAAGCCAGTACAATGATATATATATATATATATATATATATATATATATATATATATATATATATATAAAATCTAAAAAAAAAATCCTTCTAATATATATTATTCGTGATTGTCCCCTTTTTATGATAGTTCTCGATTTGATTGAAGTTTGTCTTTGAATTAATTTGTTATTCCAACGCAAAGTCTGTCACTTTGTTCTTGAAAATAGTTATTTTTTCAGATTACTTCATCCAATTGTGAGATTTCAAAGAAAAGATTTAATTTACTTAACGAAAATAAAACGAAATAATCCCCCAACGATGTGAATTACATATCCTGGCCTTATATAAAATTAAAATAAATATGTCTTGTTCAATTAATTAGTCAACTCAAATATTTATACTTCATTTTCGTTGCATGTGGGTTTTTTAAAAGATTTTAAAACCTGAAAGGTAGCAAAATAAGTTTATATAGCACTGTCTATTGATCGACCTACTACAATACACAAAGTGTCAAATTAAATTTGTTTTAAGCCGACGTATCCTTAAAAACTGCTACTTACCTAACTTACTGACTACACTTTAATTTCCAATTTCGTTTTTCTTTTTTAAAAAAAAAATTAAACGAAATTTGGATTTTTCACTAATAAATATCGTATTGTTCTCAATAACACATGATTATTCATCGGCAATAATGACCACCCGATTACTGAAACAAGTTATATCCAAACAACAGAAATAATTAGCAAATATTTAACGAGTAGACTATTGTGGGAGAGAAAGTAGATCCCACTTTTTTCCATATAAAACACAAATTACAAATAAATATGGGAGTGGTATAAATTGATGTTGATGTTATTAATATGATAAGCCATTAATGCATTAATAATAATAATGATATAATACTTCTAACATTTTAAATAAATTTGGACAAAGTACGATGACCACAGATATCGTATATGGTAGAATTAGGCGTAATAACGTTGATTCTAGGCATTTTACGTCTGTTTTGAATGAAAATATTTGGTTAAACAATGTGATATTGTCATATTGCATAAAGTAATAATATATCAACAGATTCACTCAGTCTACAACTCTATTTCAGCTTTGTGTTTATCTTCGTTTCTACGTTATACCTGTCCATTGTCTTTATACTTCAAGGTATTTGAGAAATATTGACCAGCCTTGGTATATTCTATAGATATATATGCTAGAAACAAATGGAGATGCCATATTTATCAGTATTTGTTTGATAGCTAACCCCTTTGGCTGCGTGTCGAATACTCATAAGCAAGTCATACGCAATATAAGAAAATGGTCAGGTACACTTTGGATGGTTTCCCACCAAAGCCTGAATTCAAACTGAAAGATTCTTTGGGTGACTAAAAACCAAAGTGGCGACTTTTATTTAATATCGCCAAGCAACAAAAACCTTTATTACCTTACAGACGGGTGGTGGTGTCTGGGAGTAAAACACCCAAATCAGAGCACAGCAATTATGAGAATGTTTTCGCTCGCAAGCGTGCACGCACGCACACCCACATCCATATACACGAATACAAACACGCAAACACACACACTCGAACACACACACTGGAAAAAAACAGAAGAACATCTTGGTTAGAAAATCTGGAGTGTCGAAATCTTCTATGTAGTGTTTCTTTTGAAGCCTCACAGAAATAAATTACTGCTGTATGTAAACTATGCTGTCAAAGTAGTTATCTTGTGTATGTGGTAGCTCACTATTGAACCATACGCATCTGTTGTTTACTGCGAGCTGTGGTGTCAAATGGTATTTTTGTACATGGTTCCGCTTTTGTACGTAGCTTGCATGTAGCCGCCTCCTTGTGAACGTGACATATTTGTCGCATATGAAAACCGGATCAGCTAGGCCCCATAGTCTAATGTATATGTCTACGTATGCATAGATATGTGGAGATGTCGGGCATTTCATATTAAGATTGATGTATGTATGGTTTTATTTATTAACAGATGTATGGAGGTATAGGTCTCAAAGGTTGTTTAGATGTTGATGTTTTGAGCCAGTGCCAACTATGTATGTGCCACTTTATAATGTATCCTAAAACACATAAATTTAATTACATTTTTATTTGTATTCATATCTGACATCTTATCATATTTATATGACGTAAGCCCAGACACGAGTACTTGCAGTTATCTAACTCGGCCTTTTTAAACAGACAAACCATCACTTCACACAAATGACATATTTACTCTCATTTATATAAACTTGAAGAATGTACATTTATCCAACTGCCGTTAATTAGTAATTAGTCCAAGATTTTAGGAATTTCATTTTTGCCTTTACTTTTATTTTTCGTAAGATGATTTATTTATTTATTTATTTGACAGAAATTTCTACTGTCTGAAGTAGTTACATAAATAGGGTGAGGAAAAGTCTATTAGAAATAAAAACTAGTTACTGTATTAAAATGATTCATTCATATTACTACATTGGCCTCTGACAATAGCGAGCCTAGTAAACATTCCATGCAATTCGTCTTTATATCAAATCCGTCAAATTATCTCCAGTATTATCGTTGTTCACCAATATTGATTAAATGTCACAAATATAATTAAATAACCCCCCCCCCCATAAAAAAAAGTATTTCATTCACGCACATTTAGGTAACATAATATAAATAATGGTTTATAGTAGGAGGAGGAGGAGGAGGAAGAGGAAGAGGGGGAGGACTAGTAGTATTCGTAGTAGTAGTAGTAGTAGTAGTAGATGTTGTTGTTGTTGTTGTTGTAATAGCAGCAGCAGTAGTTGTTGTAGTAGCAGTAATAGTAGTAACAGTAGTAGTAGTAGTAGTAGTAGTAGTAGTAGTAGTAGTAGTAGCAGTAGTTGTTGTAGTAGCAGTAATAGTAGTAACAGTAGTAGTAGTGGTAGTAGCAGAACTATTAGTATTAGTATAAATAGATTTAGTAGTAGTAATAGTAGCAGTAGTAGTAGTAGTAGTAGTAGTAGTAGTTGTTGTTGTTGTTGTTGTTGATGTTGTTGTACTAATAATAGTAGTAGTAGTATTAGCAGTATCAGTAATAATATACTAATAATAACAATAATATAACATTATCATCCACCGTATTTCCATGCTGCATGTACATCTACCAAATGTGATTACATAAATCGGTGTTGAGAAGGCTTTTAGAAACTGAAATATCGTCTACAATCGTAGAATAGCAATAAGAGGAAATTTTGAAATTACTTGTGTATTATCTGTCAGTGTCTAAAATATTTATATTTTGTTAAATCGTTCTTTTTGCTCGATCATTACCAGGGTATGTTACAAACTACAATAACCAGTAATGTCTGTAAAAAACTACAATAACCAGTAATGTCTATAAAAAAAACTACAATAACCAGTAATGTCTGTAAAAAACTACAATAACCAGTAATGTCTATAAAAAAAACTACAATAACCAGTAATGTCTGTAAAAAACTACAATAACCAGTAATGTCTGTAAAAAACCACAATAACCAGTAATGTCTGTAAAAAACTACAATAACCAGTAATGTCTGTAAAAAATTACAATAACCAGTAATGTGTGTAAAAAAACTACAATAACCATTAATGTCTGTAAAAAACTACAATAACCATTAATGTCTGTAAAAAACTACAATAACCAGTAATGTCTGTAAAAAACTACAATAACCAGTAATGTCTGTAAAAAACTACAATAACCAGTAATGTCTGTAAAAAACTACAATAAGCAGTAATGTCTGTAAAAAACTACAATAACCAGTAATGTCTGTAAAAAACTACAATAACCAGTAATGTCTGTAAAAAAACTACAATAACCATTAATGTCTGTAAAAAACTACAATAACCAGTAATGTCTGTAAAAAAACTACAATAACCAGTAATGTCTGTAAAAAACTACAATAACTAGTAATGTCTGTAAAAAACTACAATAACCAGTAATGTCTGTAAAAAACTACAATAACCAGTAATGTCTGTAAAAAAACTACAATAACCAGTAATGTCTGTAAAAAACTACAATAAGCAGTAATGTCTGTAAAAAACTACAATAACCAGTAATGTCTATAAAAAACTACAATAACCAGTAATGTCTGTAAAAAACTACAATAACCAGTAATGTCTATAAAAAACTACAATAACCATTAATGTCTATAAAAAACTACAATAACCAGTAATGTCTATAAAAAACTACAATAACCAGTAATGTCTGTAAAAAACTACAATAACCATTAATGTCTGTAAAAAACTACAATAACCAGTAATGTCTGTAAAAAACTACAATAACCAGTAATGTCTATAAAAAACTACAATAACCAGTAATGTCTGTAAAAAACTACAATAACCAGTAATGTCTGTAAAAAACTACAATAACCATTAATGTCTATAAAAAACTACAATAACCAGTAATGTCTGTAAAAAACTACAATAACCAGTAATGTCTATAAAAAACTACAATAACCAGTAATGTCTGTAAAAAACTACAATAACTAGTAATGTCTGTAAAAAACTACAATAACCAGTAATGTCTATAAAAAACTACAATAACCAGTAATGTCTGTAAAGTTGGCATGAAACCCGTGACAGCGAAATAGTATTATTGGTGCCAGTTATTAGTTTTTGATTTGGAAAATGATAAATAATTATTGAGAATAATGAAATTGTTCGACTTTCATTGGTGTCATATTAGTAACAGCGAGTAGAAAATAGGATGGTATCTGTATTAGCATAATACTTTGTTATGTTGCGGTTCAAATAGTAATTAAAGGAAAAGGTTATTAAATCATATTTCTCTTTCTGGTGCTCCATTTAATTAATATGCAAATTAGTGCCATCTGGAAATGTTGTTAATCCAGGGTCTTCTAGGGTAGACTTCAGTCCTGCCAAACAGGACATACGAATCCGGGAAGTATGTTGTGGCATTTATGAAAATATGTTGTGGTACAATGTATGGGAAATTTGTAAATTACACAAAATCTGTATATTTAATCATCTTACTTCAAACTATAATAGTGTTACATGTATTTCTGATGCAAACATCGATAATATTCGCTTTCGGTGAATGCCAAATATTTATAAAAAATAAATAAAGGAAATCAAATATTGACAAATATGATTTAAGGCAAAGATGTTTTAAATTAAAATTAAATAAATATTTACTAAAGATTGATTCAAGTGATTTAAGTCAATGGTGATGGGATAATCTCCTACAACTGACTGACAGCGTTTCGCATTTTCTGCATTCATACTAATTATATTTAGTGATATAATTAAATATCTAGACAGAAATTATTTCCATTCCAAGTAGACGTGATAGCTTATTCTTGTTTAAAAATAATGCAGCTTTCTATGTAAATATGAATAATCTCTCCAGCCATATAAAAATATATTAAGAATGGAAACAACTTCGATTTAGTTCAGCTATCATAATAAAATAGCGCCTGCAAGAGAAATACGCTTAACAGTATCAATTTATTTCGGTTTTTATTTATTCATTTTATTTGCAATGACACCTGTTTATTACTTTTTATACTTCCAATCTTATGATCAAAATAGGTTTGCTATTTTGGTATTTCGTTATGTGATTCTTGTAACTGGATTAAGATATGTTTCAATAAGTTTAACTGGTATATTAAAATTGTCGAAATTATTCTCGCAATCAAAACTTTATAAAAGATTTCAAACAAAGTAACATGATTATTACCATTATTTCATTTGTTTAATATAGAGCATTTTTGAGCCAGTTAGCTATCTATATCACACTATTAATGCATAAATAGCCTTTCAAACCGGTACATGTTAACTAATAACTTCAGAGAGTAATAGCATTATCTTTCAAAGTAAATTCAAAACTCATTCCGATATAAACACAACTTTGATTGAACATTTACTTGCTTATCTAAAATAAATAATAATATGGATATCTACTGAACTGAACTGAACTGAACTGAATTTCCATTCCCATTTGCATGAATACAATAGATATAAGATATAATGCAATAATACAAAATAACATTATCAATGGAGATTGAAGGGCCAATGTAGCCGAAGCTATTTTCCCACTGACCCCAAAATATATTAGATACAGTTTTTAATGTATATATAGCAGAAAGCTTGATATTTCTCCTAACACTAATCAGCGTACATAACACCATACAATTTTAAAGGTATATAGTGTTCATTGTTAAATTAAGTTATCAGCTTTCTTCATATGACAATTTACATGAAGAATACAAATATTTAGCAATTATCTATTATTCAAATTTACCGTTAATCATCATGGAAGAGAAATTAAGCATGATTATTCAATCTCTAAATCGTATTATCTTAATTATTCAGCCCTGACATGTTCCAAAGAAAACCTACATACTTAAAAACAAATCGACATAGCATGCGTAAGAGAGAAGTTTTATTATGTGAACAGTGAACATTAAAGAATTTTAATAATTTACTTTTTTAAATAATAAATATGTCATGTAGTTAAAGACCCCGAAGAATTGCTATAGTGCAATATTTGCGTCTATCTCATATTTCTTATATTTTTCCCTTTGAATAATTTTTATTTTTAAATGAGCACATAACTTAGACGTAAGAAAATCTGCTTATCTCGTAAATGTAAGATATATTTTTCAAGGGTTTTAAACTCAAACATTAAAGAAACCAATTTTATTCTGATTGTAAAAGATCTCTTAGTTGATCAACTATATTTGGCCAGAATATTATTATTATTATTATTATTATTATTATTATTATTATTATTATTATTATTATTATTATTATTATTATTATTGTTATCGTTGTTGTCGTCGTCGTCGTCGTCGTCGTGGCCGCCGTCGTCGTCTGGTCGTCATCGTTGTCGTCATCATCATCATCAGTATTATTATTATTATTATTATTATTATTATTATTATTATTATTATTAAAAGATCATTCAGTTTCGATAAATGTTACCAGAGTACTGGCATACTGTAATTATAATTTCAATTTATTTACGAAGCGACTCGGATGGATGGGGAAATAAAGCGGAAATGGGTTTCTTTTAAACCTGTTATAGAAAATATCATTAATATGATACATTATTGAAGGATTCGAAATTACTGTGTGAAAGTTATTTAGTAATACCACACAAAGTAATTTAGGCATGATAATATTAATGCTAGCCGTTTTTATTTCGTCAAGTATAAATGTATTTGATTACAGATTTCGATACTGTGTCATTTTCTGCGTAGCATCTGTATGATGATAGAGTAAATTCATTTAACCTATCAGTCAGACCTCTCTTTCTAGAGAGATGTACGTGTATATCTTCGTTTCTGATATTTCTATCGCTAGAAATATAACAAACATCGTCTGGTTTCGGCATCCATCACCGGATTCAGCTGTCACTCTGTATAGCTATCTGCAATGTCAACTGGTACGTGAGAGCAAGAAACCGGTACGTTTCGAGGCAACATGCTAAGGCTTTCATCCTGCAGTGAACTGATAATGGCTGATGATGATGATGATGATGATGATGATGATGATGATGATGATGATGATGTTAGATATCTGCAACAGGTCAATGGTGATGTGAGGTGCTTCAATATAAGCTAAAGCGTTAATATTTTCATCCGCTCGTTGGATACTCAGCAAGATGATGATGATTATTGATGTTTTACGGCCACTTTGTGCACATGATGGGCTAAATGGATCGAGCGACCTCCAAAGGTAATGAAGTGAAGTCAAAGTTGAAACACCCCTCATATATGCCCACGCTGAGGTTCGAACTCAGGTGGCATTGATCTGTGATCCAACGGGCTTCAGATTAAACTGCAGAGGCGCACAGATACTAACTAAAAAAGGCCTAATAAACTATAACTTGTGTTTCCTTTCTCGAACTTATAAGATAATTCAAATCCATCCATTTATTCGCCTGGTTTTCATTAGCCAAAACGCAATGACCTGCTATAAACAAGAATATTTCTAGTATTTATCCAATTTGTAAAACCTTTATTATCGTCACAGTGTTGTCGTTAGGTCTAGTTATGGTATTGTCTTTGTGATAACAATTTTGCCACTTCATTTTGCCTTGTGCATGCATTATTGTTGATAATAGCAAAACGTTATACCGAGAATTTCTTTATATTATCCATAGACAGCACGTGATGCTTAAGTTTGATACCAAAAGACGTGATAACATAAACATAAAATGCTACATTTAAGGCATCAGTTATTTATGATGTAATATGATGAACACTAATTAAGCCATCCATCTGATGAAAACAGTGATATATACCAAGACAAATTCGGTATAGGCTGCAATAATATTGTCAATTTAACTAAGAGCTGCAATATCTTGGTTTATACCAGAACTAATTCGAATTGCAACTAAATGATAGAATTGCAACTCAGTGATAGAATAAAAGAGTTACAGCCTTAAATTCTGTAAACTTCATATTTCTTCTTTGGTTATGCAAAATAGTAAATAACAAACGATTTTAGAAAATGTTAGATTCCGTAAATAGGACATTACACAGAAATACACAATACAATACAGAAATACACAATACGCAATACGTGTTGTTGTCTTCACGGACATTTAACATATTCTGATATTTAAATCAACTTGTAGTCCTCTAAGAAGCTTTAACTGAAAACAGAATTAGAACACGTACTGGTTCTTGTAACAAACAAAAAACACATTTGTACATAAATACGTTGTTTTATACATAATATAACTAGTATAATTTAAACGCGTGGGTTTTAAGAAACTCAAAATATTTCTTTATTTGCTGCAAGTATAATATGGCAAGGTAACGTATTCCACATCATTGGAGCTGATGCTCGGAAAGATTTCTCATCATACATTGTCAGACCCCAGCAAGACTCAGATCGCAGCAATCTCACTGGTATATACTCTTGGATCAGATGGTTTAAATAAAGTGGTGATGTTCCACCAAATAGTTTACTGTGAGCAACATAATCTTGTGTAACGATCTGAACCTACAGGAAGCCAGTGCAGCTGGAACAAAACCGGTGTTAAGATAAATATAACATGACTAAAGTATTGGATGTCTCGTCATTTCTGTACTTAGGAATAAGTCCTATATTTATTATTTGATAATAGCATGACTTTCATATCGATGTCAGCTGTGTCTCCGTGTCTAGAATATAATCCAATACGAGCCCTTGATTTATCATGGACATAGAACACGTTTTATAACTAGTTCCTCGGTTATGGCGATGATTCTACGTTTTCTTGTTGCATGTTGCTTGGAAGAGAAAACAATTAATTCTGTCTTATCCTTGTACAACTTCAGAATGAAAATAATAATAATAATAATTTATAATTAATAAAGCCCCTTTACTAGCAGAAGCCAATCAGATGGGCTGTACAATGATCCCCCAAATAATATACCTGTAGAAGACCAAAAAGAGATTTAAACGATAATTATTATTTATCTGTGAAAGCACAACCTTGAACAGGTGTGTTTTTAACTGATTTAAGCTTTTCAAAAGAAGACGCATTTCTAATATCCGCTGGGAACCTTTTCTACAAAGTGGGGGGGGGGGGCTGGAACACTAAATACACATTCAACATATAATAACTAGAGCCGAGATACAGGCACCTACAATAGAACCTTATTGGATGACTTATCTAGATGACTTTCTAGTTGACACCAGTTCACATCGGTATTCAGGTGCCATGTCATTGGTAGATTTATAAGTTGTTAGTAATTTCTTTAAATAGAAACGGGTTTTTGTTGGTACATTTGAGGTGATATGATCAAATGTCCAATTTAATGCTATGACGTAATACTGATACCACCTGTTTTATTATATCTCCAGTAGTTCATTGGTCCAGTAGTTCAATCGATGAAGTATATTTACCCGGGTTAGGGTCTGTAACAAAGTCAGTCTTGTGTTTGGAAAATGACCAATATTTTGTACTTCCCTATAGCGCTATCTTTCTGGCTGTGGACAGTACTAAAGTCGTGGATGACTGACCACTGACGCGTTGACGTTGTGATAAATTGAGTATGTTGGTCAGAAAAGGACAGAAGTTTGAACAGATCAGACATATAGTCTTATGGAGTACATGCTGAAATGTGTATTTAATGATATCTAAGCTCTGATGCATCAGTTGTTGTATTTATAGCTGAATGTAAACATGTTAATTAATTTATGCTATGTGTTAAAGCTGTTGTAATTTAGGTAATATTACAAATGGTATTATTCCATTCTGTAGACCATATTGTGAATAACAGCAATTGTATTTGGACTTTTGATTAATGTTAGTTTTTCTGACTCGTGTTGCAAATTATGTTAATTCATCGCCCATTGCCGACATTTACTGTAGCTATCGACCCCAACTGTGAGTTCTGACATTGTCAGCACATCATGGTAGATATTAAACCGAGCTATGTGCTGTGCTGTCTGAAGTCATCATCCCCTCGTTGGAAGACATCATCTCATCGGAAGCTACTGTTGACAGTCATCTCGCCATAAAATCAGTTTGGTCCAAATGTGAACAATTATCATTACCGCCATCCGGTTGTCATTTATCTGGTATCAATTATGATCAAGTTTATGATGGTTGGATATTTGTATTACACAAGGTGTATATGTCTATATTAATGTAATTAATTAAATTTTAATATTGTGATTGAGTGTGTTTTATATTCTGAATGTGACGGTGAATGAATGCGCATACAGCCTTTTGTCACTTGATAAGAGATAAGGAAATGCTGATCAATTACATCAAAAGCTGCAAAATAAATTAAGCATAATTAAAGCAGCTATGGATCCTTCAGATCTATTCAGCAACGCAGTTATGGTGGCTCATTTCAAACATAACGCATCACTAACTTAGCCATTGACATATTTATAATGGTTGTTATCGATGGCATAAGTTGATTCACACATTAATTACAAAACCGAGTAGGCGGTGGATCTAAATCACATGACTTGCTCGGAGAATTGGTCATTATCTCCTTGTGACCCCAAGTTCAGAAACTGCTCGAAACATTTCCACCATTTTCCCATTAAACATATCATCCACATTCACGACTAAATTGCAAATGTTCTTTCGAGTAACAGGAATGCTCTTTATCTTAAATTCTTTGTTAGTATGAAGTTTTTAGTTTTTGGATCTTTTCCTTACCTTTGTGAAATGAAACACTTCCTTTCCTCACATAATACTGCATTTAGTTTCCTGTATATTTAAAAGTGTACCACTAAGGAAGTAGTTCGGCCCTAAGTTGTTTCTCAACAGATTTAAACTGATCGGTGTACCTCGAACTTCGAAGCTCCATGTAATCATTTACGAACACGAGGGAGCATCGGGATTACTGACACTTTGGGATACCTTTGTTATACACTTCTAGCAGCTAACCAACTAATGCGTTTCTCATTCAGAAGTTGAGATAACTCTACGGAATACGGAAGTATGTATACCAAGATTTTCTGTATGTGATCTTTCTTTCCATCCAATTGATTATGATATATATTATATATATATATATATATATATATATATATATATATATATATATATATATATATATAGACAAGCTTTCTTTCCACTGATCTGGTTGTTACTGACATAAGGGTCATTTACAAAAAGAAGTCTTACTGTGATGGAAGTCTAGTCATGAGATTACCAAATCTAGTGTCTGGTCTCCGTTATGATGTGTACTGACATGCTGAATTGACACGAAAATCCAATATACTGCAAAACCTTCAATATCAGACTTATTATATAGATAGAAATGGAAATCACCAGTTATTAAAGTATTATCTATGTATTTAGACCATTTATCAAAGAACAATGAATTTCTAAAGCCATTTTCTTTAGAATTAAGGGGCCACGTGGAATATAGAATTTAATTATAACCTTACCTGTATTTGTAGTAGAGTCCATATTTTCAAAATGTGTACAGGTCTCACTTGTCTCAGACATACCCATCGTAACAGCCAGCCCAGATATGTACAGCATGGCAATACCAATACCGTATCTGCATATATTTAGATATATATAGATTACATTTGCAAAGGTTTAAGACCAGACATGATTTTCAGGCTGTTTTATACTATGACGTAAGATGACGTAATTTATGGTTTTATTAAATCATCTAATTTGGGCCATGTAACAGTAAGCCTAGTCAGAATGTGTTGGACACTTGTTTGCTGCTGCACTTGGTTTCTTTCGGTGATTATTTCAGTCATTTCTACATTCATACAATGGGCGAACAAACCTTCTTTGACAGAGGTTCAAAGGGCACAAATAGATACCTTACATGGAGAAAGAAACACAGACAGGAATATTGCTGTTAAATTGCGTTACTCATAAAGAGCGGTGCACCATGCTATCGACAAATTTAATTCTGATGGCACATTTCATGACAAGAAAAAGGTCTGGTTGTCCACGGAAGACTACGCAGACAGAAGACCATTCAACAAAAGCCATACCCGACACCAGTGATGACAAAAAGAGACTAGACTTGGCCAGAGGTCGTGGCCATTGGACTACTGCTGAGTGGAAGAAAGTATTGTTTTCTGACGAGTGCGCCATGTAGCAATCTGCACCTCGCTACATACAGATCAGGCGGCTATTGGGTAAGAGTTTTGACAAGAAAAATGTTGTAGCCACAGACAAACGCCCGCCGCAGCTCCGGATCTCTATTTCATTATACCTAACACTACCATGAATGGACAGAAGTACGTGGAATTGGACAAAGGGAAGCTAAAACTCCACATGTACGTCCCCGGCTGCACATTCCTCATCAAATATGGCACTCCTTGTCACCGATCAAACGTAGTCATTGACTACCTGAAGAAAAGCAAGATATATCAATCCAATCGAGAACCTTTGAACAGTTATGAAGGATAAGGTGGCATAGAAGAAACTGTCAAGCGCCGAGAACCTCAGACAAGCAACCAAGTAAAAGTGGAACAATGAAATCACCCAAGAATACTGGTAGTCGCATCCAAGTAGTCATTGACAGTAAATGAGGACATGCTAAATACCAAAAGGTAGTGTTGCATTATTCTTGTGGTGAAATAAACATATATAATTTGGTATGATGATAAAAGAAAACAGTTTGTCAATTTAATTTTAAAGCCAAAACAAAGCTTTCTTCAATCCACAAACTACCAGCATTAGCATAGATATATCTATGGTTATCAGTACCAAGATCAAGACAGATATAACTGATGCTGGAAAACTCCAGGCAGACTCACCACAGGCAAAGCTGAAGCCAAATCCATCTCAATTCCTTGCAGAAAATGACGTAGCACTGTTGACTGAGGTAAATATGATTTGCAAATGAAGTGGTTTTTCATTGGGATTCTTCATCATAATTTTGAATGGTTACAATAACCTATTTGCATACTACTGTAATCTACATCAAACTACACCTAGCCAGTCGTACTACTGGCAACGTACTATGTGGAAAGCATTATGAATTTTTAAATGTTATGACAAGAGTCGTACAGTATTTATCATGAACGAAATTTGTAATCGTATTATAATTCAAATTTACTGAATACAATTAAATGTGTTTAAATCTGTGTTGATCGATTTCCGTGTTGCTGTATTTCATATATTGATACCATTAACAATGTTTGCCAACATTGTCTGAGACCAGATGATTTCATCTGTGGTTGGACATTGATGTTCTAAGATGAACCCTTAACCTTTGGCAAATGACTGTATATATATATATATATATATACATATATATATATATATATATGTGGGGTTGATGATCATACTGTGGAGCCCAGCTAATCCTCTTTTCGCATGTGACAAACATAAAAAGTACCACCACAGCTTGTAGTAAACAACACATGCGTGTGCTTCATAGATAAGTTAATATGTAAACAAGATAACAGTTTACATTCAGCAACAATTTTAAGTGGTTAAAAAACCTATGCATAACCATAAGAATAATTCGAAACACCGGACTTTATTCTGGATTCGTGTGGCACAGGCAGAGAACATCAAAACCTAAACATCCTTTAACACCTATACCTCCATTAATCTATACATAATTAAATCAATATATAGTTGATCTTAAGCATACAAAAATTACGCATATACACATACGTAGACCTATATATGTATGGGCTACTCATCAGCCTGTGGGGTCTGTATAATCAGCTTTTCGTACTTGACAAATATGTCACGCCCACATGGAACTGATTGATATAGGCTACGCCTAAAAAAACGGATTAAAAAAAGAGAAGTACCATTTAACACCAGAGTTCGCAGTGCATGTGCATATGGTTCAATAGTAAGCTAACATATATGCAGGATACATATTTTGACACCATAGTTTACATTCAGCAGTAATTTGCTGTAGCTGAAAGGTAACTTGTACATAAAAACATTTCGATATCACAGGTGCTGCTCTCAGCTCCATTCTTGGTTGAATAGCTAAATAAATGCTACTTATATCAACTATACGAACGGACATCCGATACGGTCTCTCGACGCGCCAACCAACAAAACAGCTTCGGATGAGTACACGACAAAGGTGTGTTGTGTACACTACCGGCGTCGCCAAGTTGTTACCCGATGAGGATGAACTTGTTGTCCTTTCAATAGCTCTCGGTGGGCTAACTCACATAACAGTTTCAGTTGAAGGCCAAGGTATTACCCGATCAGGATGAAAATGTGTGCTTTTTATGAGCTCTCCGATCTCCAACCAACAAAAATACGTTGTGTCGTGTACACTACCTATAAATGGAGCAGTGAAAAGACTTAACTCAAAAAATAAAGTAGCAATACTGCACAATGGAATATTACTTGACTAGAATGAAATATCTTCTCAATCCTGAAATTAACAGAAGCTCCTTTCGCCAGACCACACATAAGGATAACAATGTAGATTCAACATGACATATAGCAAAGCTGATAGAGTAAAACATGTCATATTAACGACATAACTTTCTTACATCGGGATAATAAGTCATCTCGATCGAAATAGGTCTGATGTCTGGCACGGGCAATGTGGGTTTTAGGGCACATATATATATATATATATGGTGACACTGGTTTGTGTGTGTATACGTGTGCCTTTGGGCGTGTGCGTGTGTGTTACACAATTCCATTAAACAGGCAGTTATGACCAAAAGAGACAAGGATGCAAGTATATCTCTAATGGAACGTGTCGCTCTCGCGTGATGCATTAAATTCTACCCAAAGTTGATTGAGTCACTTCGTCTCACCACAAGACTCAAAATAGAAATATTTATGTCTTATATTAGTCCATCTTTTAAGGAAACTATTCTTTTAATAAACACACGGAGTACTCTCAGATAGCATCCTGTCTTAAGGGTCGCGAGTAGAAAAGCAAATCCCTAATTTGATATCGTGCTAACCCAACAACCAAAACATCCATTACACAATGAGAGTATCCCCCTCCCATGCACTCACAGAGTCATTATTATTGATAATATCCAGATTTCCATTCCCGGTTCACACCATGTGGAGTCTATCAATCCTGTTTCCGTTATCATTGGCAGCGTGACATCCATTGGCAAGATGACAATGGCATATCCGCGAATGTTTACACACCTTCCAGGCAGATGTGTCATCGGTGAGTGTGTCCATGATTTCCTGTCATAAACTGTTGACGTTTATTATTGTTCCTGGTCCAGTCAGTTTTTGGGCGAAGCGTGACAAGGTAAATTGTTAGCTTATCGACCCGCTGCAGAGATGCTTTACTATTGAAATAGTATTTTTTGAGTGGACAAATTACTAAAGAATGTTTGTCATGAATCGTCAATGGTGGAGAGAGACACGTACTTCATAATTTATACAACGATACAACAACAATACACCGAATTCAACTTCTACTTACTTCATACCTTAAACAGACATGTAGAGAATCTTGTGATTTGCCTATTTCATATATTTTAACTGATATTCATTTTTGGTACCATGTAAACGAGGTTCATGTCAATATTGTATTATTTATTAGCCATAAAAATATGAATTTGATACTGACATCGATTCTACATATGTCCCCGTAACTAGATTCGTCATTTGACAAATGCGTCATGAATATATATATATATATATATATATATATATATATATATATATATATATATATATATATATAACTATCTGAGCTACTTCTACCAATGACCTATTCTGATCTTGACTTCAGACACGACACATTTATTATGCCATGTGCATTTTAGAACACGCACACGTACGCACGCGCGTACGCTTACACTGTCCATGCCATCTGTGTTCTAGGGGAGGGGGTGTAGGTTTCAGCAAAAACTCTCAGAAGTCAAAAGAAAAGTTTTCATTACTTAACATCTTCCTGCAGTAAACTGATCTTTCTCTAAGATGCTAATTACATTAGTCATTACATCACCTGTCACGGTAATCAGATAGCCAGATTAGGAGGATGTCAGCCGGAAATTAACAAGGGCTCGGGTTAAATAACACGCTTTACAGTCGCCATGGCAACGAAAATCTGCTGAGGCAAACATATTCCAACTTAGAATGTCAGTTTTATCTTCTCATCGTGCATTTATTTATACAGTGTTGGGGTCTCTGAAAAAGAATACCGTTTGTGTCTACTTTTACAGGTGCATCCCTCTTTTCTCATCACCTGAAGAATTTGTTTTGAAATAGGCCTATTTCATTATTTATCAATATATTAATCATATTTAGTAGAAATTGCGCCTACTTGTGTACTGCCAAGGGAGCGGCCGATCCGTGTTTACCTTTGTAATACGATCGATGTAAGTGAATAGAAACTTTGTTTTCAACGTCTCCGTCCGTGTATTGTAACTGGGCTCTCCCGCGATCTACCGTGTACTGGAAGGCTTGAGGGATTGGTCTCTTGGGGATGATTCATCCATCAGTCAGACACTTCGGCCGTAACCGCCCATAATCTTAGATGATCGCCCTTTGGTCATATGGCTCAGGTGACATCGACGCCAAGATTAAACAAAACCAATCGCTAATTACCTGTATAATAACTATTACACTATTATATCAGGTTAGCAGTTGTAATATGTTGGTTGTTGTTGTCTGAATGTACTGTACTTAGTCTGAGACGAATGTGAGACTGAAGTTGAATGTGATTCTACACAAACAAAGTACATTATACATCGTTTGTGTCGGATTTTATAGAGAATTTTAAACTGGAAGTGCTGAAAGCGATACATCAAGAATAGAAGTTATATGTGTATTTACTATGGATGTATGTGATTTGGCTGTTTCAAGAGTTAGCAGGTGTCTTTAAAAAAGCATCCTAATGTCCGATTGACACATAGTGTAAGACATTCTCTCGGGATTGACATGTCCAATATACGGGGGGAAATGCATTTTACGCCTTTTTTGCCTTCGTTTGAATATACCAAAATGTTGTATATCTTAGCAACAAATATATATTTTATCGGACCCGGAAGGCTACAAGCAAATTACAGCTTAGGTTAAGCTAATCTTCAGAACTGGCGGCTCTATTTTTGTCAGTTTGGCGTGTGCATGTGTTCGTGAATTTGTGTGCGCGTGTGTGCATGTGTGTGTGTGGATGTGTGTGCATGTGTGTGTAGTGTGTGTGTGTGTGTGTGTGTGTGTGTGTGTGTGTGTGTGTGTGTGTGTGTGTGTGTGTGTGTGTGTGTGTGTGTGTGTGTGTGTGTGTGTGTGTGGTAAAAATTAGTTCACTAATTAGAACTCTCTGCGGTGAAGAGTTTCTTTAAATCATTTACTTAACTACTCGGTTATTTAATTATCCAATCCGTGTACATCCAGCTGTACCACTGACACGTTCCATATTTCTGTCTAATTAGATCTCGAAGACCAAAAGCCATAATGACAACTTAAGTCAATGGCCGTCATTGGTCTCGCGCCGCAGCCGTTTCACGGGGTTGCTCCCTAACTGCCCCGCATCCCAAAGGGGAATTCCATTATTTGTTATCATTTTGCCCCGAGACGCAACGCCGCTCCAGGCGTTTAAGCGCCATCTATATTATTGAATTAGCAACGCGGCAACGTATTCCGTTGGCTTGTGCATGCTTCACGTCGTGTGGTTCGGCTAACAATGGCTGCGTAAGCTCTTTACGCCACTGGCGGATAACGGTGAACCCGTTGTAAATGTCAAGGACGTAGAAGTTACCGCCGATTGGTCAGTTCATCCGGAAATGCATAAATTGGGATCGCCTTGGGATTGGCCAGAAAACGGCCGAGATTCGTATAGTTCTCGTCCTGGTCGGGCTATTTCCTTTAACCTTGGGATTCACATCAGAAGAACGGGACTATTATCAAAACAGTCCCATGACGTATTGACTGGCTCGCTGAGTCGACATCAGAGGACTTGCAGAATCTTTCCAAATCGAATTCCAGAAGGCCATTTCTATCCCGCCGGCCGGCGTCCCGCGATGTAGCTGGCTGCGTCGGATGAATCCGTGATTTGCGGTCGAATTTTCGAATAACAAATCCTTTGACATCGAAATGGCAATTTGCTGGTCGATATATTAAAAGATAAATATTCATTGACCATTATTTAATTGTCGTCTGAATAGCATGTTTAGTAGGAAAGGTCTGATGTATTAATCGTGGTAATAGCGCTGCAACAGCAACAGCAACCACAACAACTTCAACAACAACAATAACAACAGTTTTGAGGCTGGTAGTGGTGTTTATGGTAAGAGTATTAGAAGTAGTGCTAGTGGTAGTAGTTGTAGTAACATTACTTGTGGTAGCTTATGATTAATTTATTATTATTTTAAATTAGATATATCTGGGATAAGTTTATTATTGGAGGTAGTTATGCCTGAAATATGTTTAGTATTGAGGTTGCTCTACCTGATGTTTAGTATTGGGGATGTTATAGTTGAGATACGTTTACTATTGGAACTAGTTATACTCGATATATGTCTAATATTGGAGCTAGTTATATATGGAGTATGCTTAGTATTTGGGACTAGCTATTTATAGGATATGATTATTATTATTGGAGCCAGTCATACATCAAATGTATTAAGTATTCAGGTTACGATACCCGAGATGTGGATGTTTAACTTCAGATACGTTTAGTATTTGAACTAGTTATACCTAGTAGTTGTTGTTGTTGTTGTTGTTGTTGTTGTTGTTGTAGTAGCTGTTTAACCTCGTCACACACTAGAACTATCTCTCATTACCTGACGTAACTCTGTGTCGATTTACGACCTACGCCACTTACGACTGTTCGACTTCATTGCAGACAATACGACTTAAAGATGACTATAATATCATTACGCAGTATAATATACGAAAGGTAATTAATTATAACATAGACAGACTTACGACCAAACTTACGACCGACCGTTCAAAGTCGTAAGTCGACCACTACTTGTAACCTAGAACATCAGAAACTTTGAGTAAAATTAGTTACTATTATTATTATTATTATTATTATTATTATTATTATTATTATTAATGAAGTTGTAGTTTCTACTGTTTTTGGAACTACTAACGCTATTGTTCTTACTGCCACCAATGATGCTGTTGTTTTTGCTGATGCTGATTCTGTTGATGGTGGCATTGTTAGTATCATCATTATCATCATAAAACAATATAATACGATATAAAATGACCATAATACGATATGAAAAACGATATAAAACGGCATAATGTAACATAATACGACATAAAGCGATATAATACGACATAATACGACATAATACGATATAAAACGCCATGAAACGATATAAAACGACATAATACGATATAGCACGACATAATACGAGATAATGCAACGTAAAACGATAAAATACGACATAAAACAATATAATATGACATAATATTAGTTATGCTAACATTGTTTAAGTGTTATTGGGTAGCTTGAATATGTTGTAATAGAGTGTTTGTTTTCTTTTAGATAGACTACGATAATATAAAAGTTTTACTGTCATCTTTTAATTGTTTTACAGCATGACGGATGATACAGAAGTAACAGGATAGTATATGGCTAGAGTCATCACGAAATGTGGATACCAATTTAGGTTTGAGAATGAAGAAAAGTCGAAATTGTTTATTTGGTGCTTCAATTATTCTATAGTTTAGATTCTCTGTGTCAGGGCATTTTAACATACCACTTAGTGATGTGTCCTCATTACCCATTAGTTAAGATGATGCTAATATGTTATTCAAATATACCAAAATGCATTATATATATATATATATATATATATATATATATATATATAGTCAGAATCCGTTAATCCGACAATGTTTATCACATGATAATATGTTCATTTCAAAATCCAACATGTTTAGGGGAATTAGTTGAGAGATGTCACACTTCTGGGCAGCAGAAATATCAACGTGACGATGTTTTCTCACTGGACATATTGCTGTTATTATTTCCACAGCCAAAGAAGTGAAGATGATAGCAGGTGAAGCCATTGATAATTTTGATGTTTGTTCATTACAGACACTATAAAGAAATACTCGTGTCACTTTGTCCATCAGATTAACTCGTGATGGGAATTAGTTGAGAGATGTCACACTTCTGGGCAGCAGAAATATCAACGTGACGATGTTTTCTCACTGGACATATTGCTGTTATTATTTCCACAGCCAAAGAAGTGAAGATGATAGCAGGTGAAGCCATTGATAATTTTGATGTTTGTTCATTACAGACACTATAAAGAAATACTCGTGTCACTTTGTCCATCAGATTAACTCGTGATCTGATCATTGGAAAGATCACACATTTCTGTTTGTAATTAGCCATGAATAATTAAGGTTAACTTTTGTAGATAGCCACCGGCAATGAAAGCATCGTGTGTCGGTATGTATGGCCAAGGACGATTATAATTGGTTACGATATAGCAATTATCGCCAGTGGGCAGGTTAATGAACCATTACTGACAACATGTCGGTGTGCTTTCCATGACTGAACTAGTAGAAATATTTGGCAACATTTTCGTGTAATTTTACATTGAAATGTTACATTATGTTGGCGAAATGAAGTGTCGGATATAAATATATAAATATATATATATATATATATATATATATATATATATATATATAAACTTTTAATAAACATATCATATTTTCATAATATAGTAGTATACACAAAGAGAAATAAGGGAGGAGTTCAGACCAAATTTTATCTTAGAGTTTTAAATCTCCTAACCACCTTTCCGTAACCAGCGTAGAATCCCAGACCATCTTGTTGAGGGCAGCATGGAACTTTGGACAACCTTTAATTCCGGGTGTTTTCGAGTTTTCTGACCGTTAATACGACACCATAACACTTAAGGCCACACTTAGGGATCAGAAAAGCTAATGACATGGCATGAATTGCCTGTGTATGTGTGTGTCTCTGTTTGTGTGTGTGCGTGCGTGGTTGCGTGTTTAGGTGCTTACGTGTAAATGGGTTATAATATATGAAAGGGCGCTAAAAGGACAGAATTAAAAGAGCATCCCCTATAATTTAATGAAATCATAAAAATAATTACACGTAAACTAACTTATCTAGAATATAACACACTGATTCTAAATAAATAGCTAATTTATTTATATAGTCATCTCTTGATTATTGTAACCTGTTCAAAATACTTATAAATAAAATGGTTCAGATCCTTTATTTTAGACCCGTTATCCTTTCTTATCAATATATGGAGGTGTAGAACATTTTATGTTTAGATTAATGTGTCTCTAGATTTATCTATGTTTAGATTTATGGAGGTAGAGGTCTCGAAGGACATTTAAATATGTTGCTGTTCAGTGGCTGTGCCTTTCTATATGTATCCTAAAACCCCAATTTCTCCTGCCAGACATCAGATCTATTTATATCCAGATTCCTTATTACACCAAAGTAAGAATGTATTGTGGTCTGGCCAAACCGACCTAACTGCAAGTACTTGGGGATGTTAAATTAGGCGTGGATGAACGTTCACTTAGCGATGAACGGAAACCTATGAGGATTTGTTGTTAGGTTCGAGTAAATCATAGTATTTACTCAAGTTTGAGACGATATTTCGTTCTAGTCCAGTAATAATCCATTATGCAGTATTGCTACTTTGTTTTGTGGAGCTAAATCCATATGGAGTTGGTGTACATTGTCTCACGGGTCAACAAACTGTAATGTTTGTTAACACGCCGAGGACCTATAAAAGGCCTAACTTTTCACTTAGAGAACAAAGTGCGACACCAGACCAGTCGGACGTCTCTCGATATTGTTCTTATGGGTAGGATTTATTTAGATTTTTTGAACCCAGAATAAAGCTGAGGTCAGCATCTGAGATGTCGAAATGTTTTATATGCAGGTTTCTTTTGGTGTCGAAGTAGTTAACTTATGTGTGTAGCTTTCCTGTGGGCGTGACATATTTGTCGCATACTAAAAGTGAGTTACCTGATGCCCACAGGCTGATGAATAGCCCAGATAAATGTATAAGTCTACTTAAATATGTATCGATATATGGAGGTGTAGAACATTTTATATTTAGATTGATGTATATCTAATTTTATCAATTTTATCTATATTTAGATTTATTGAGGTATAGGTCTCAAAGGATGTTTAGAGATGTTGATGTTCTGTGCCAGTGGCTTTCTATATGTATCCTCACACACACACACACACACACACACACCAAAAGAACTTGAATGATGCCATCGTTCTAGACAGTATTCCAATTGCTAATTCCATCCGACCCAAATCTTAAGAGCTGCCCTTCAACTCAACGTTCGTCTCCGTTCCACACATAACCGTTTGGATGCTTGATTTTACCGCCAATTTTCTGAACATGGTAGACCTAAATGGGCCGAGCGAGCGACCTCCACTGATAATGAGGCGAAATGAAAGATGAAACAGCCTTCAGACATGCTAACGCCGAGATTTGAACTCAGACGTTTGTTCCACGTCTAGAAACGACATCGTTCTGAAGAAACAAAGAAACGATAGTATCCCTTTATATAACTAAGAAAACAAATGCCTCCACAACAACATATTATCAACAAAGATGTATAATGGAAGACCAAAAGCCATAACTGACTGAGTTCATCTCCAGAATCATCGAACAATGATGTGTCGTAATAAAACACGGAGTTCAATGAGTAACGTCTGTTTTGTCCATGCGCGAAAACAAACTGTCACAGAGAATTAAAAATCCTTAATGCAACATTCCAACGATTCATTACGGAGATGCATCCAGAGATGCCCTTTTCATGTTGACGGATTTAATATTACATCACATCATCTGCATCCATCCACGATACATGGGAGTAACAGATGAAGATCACAGACACGGCGGATGTGAGACTACCCATATTAACGGCCTAGCGAGTTATATTTTTAGCTATCTCTTAATTGATGTATACTGCTTCGGGTAAATATTATCTCGTTATTTCGGCATCCCTAGTTTAAGAGTGCAAGTTTTTACATACATATTCATCATTCATCATGTCTACGTAAACTGAATGTGGATGGAATATCGTATATTAATATGTCATTTGTATATATTTTCATTATTTTAGGTTCATCTTAGCTTATTTTATCTTGCACATATTTAGGTCGATTGAAAAGTGTTTATCACTAATGTTATCTGTTTACATTTCATTGACTTTAAATAAACATTTCTTGCCGTTACTTTTACTTTTATTCCGCGTTTTGTTAAACTTAAAAAGAGAAAGATTGGTAAAATAAGCACGCATGGTTGGAGGGTTTGCCTGCCTGTTTACATAATTTAATTCTTATACTTCACTGCTCGGCTTGAATTATTTATATTTGATACCCCATCGTTAACTTAAGTTCACGTCTAATATTCACGACAATACACCCTTCCGTTTACCCCTGCTGCCATCTGGTGGTGATTTGTGAGAGCAAGCGGAGGCGTAACAAATCCCGCCTGACTCGTATTGTACTGTATACGGTCTATTATTCTCATGCAGACACTACTTAATATTTGTTATTTTGCACAGAGTATTCCTAAATTTAGTTCATCTTATGATTTAAAGGGTTTTTAAAGTTTTTGTTAGTATAATAATAATATTAATGTGCAATGTTTTCATCAAGTTTCCTCAACGGTTCTATGGCAGAGCTGAGCCCATGAAGATGTTCAAAATGGCGTCTCATGATGCTTCTGTTAACATCGTCGAGCCAAATTTATTCAGATAAAAGCAACATATTAAGTGAATTCAAGGTTATAACAGGTGTGTTGATTGATCCCTGACAAAATAGAATAAGTAGGATCAACCAACCTTTAGCATGATAAATCCCAGTTCGTACGGATCGGGACTATGGTGGGAGTCTTTGTTATGTCTGACAAATAACCAACAAATAACATTATACCTTAAAATAATTATTATAGTTAATTAATCAAAGGAAAAATAGCGCATAAAAAGCAAGATAAGGAGTTATATTAACTTGAGTGGAAATTATTGAACTTTTAATGATTACATTCTTTAAAACTTTAATGACTCACAAAACGATAAATAAGAGATTGTAGTTTGTCATAAACCGGAAGCGAGTAATTGGCATTTCTATTTTTATTTGATGGAGCCGACTATTTTTTTGTAATTCTTCTTTAATATTTACACAAATATTTTGTTCTCGGACTGTACTTCACCTATTAAATATGTACAGAGACAATATGTCAGAAATAATTAACAGGTTAATAAGCCAGATGACATTGACGAATGTTAGAAATGTCCTGTACAGTGTATACACTGTGTACAGTGTATATATTTCACATTTCAGAGGCTACACAAGGCGTTTTTTATCCGCCAGCAAACATAACAACTGGAGTGTGTAAGCAAATAAGTCATTCCCGATGGAGGCAGTGCTGTTGTTGTTCTTCTTCTGCCCCTTTTCTAAAGCCCATTAATATTAAAAGGTTTATCACTCGTAAACGTTGGTCGGTTGATCGATTTGTTTAGCGACTCCTCAGAGAAACGTCCCTCAGATATAGGCATGAACCGGAGTCGAACCCATAACCTCAAGATTTTTAACAACGCTATCAGACCGGTCTATCATCGGTCATAAAGGTCTACTATTTCGGGATAGGTTCTTAAACAGCAAAAACTGCCTTAAGTTTGTTTCCTCAGTCAATATCATCAAATGTTGTACTCAAAGATAATATCAGATGAGATTGTACCTTTATCTTAAACCTCCGATGAAATTATATTAGTATGAAGAGTTATTGTTATAGCTTATGATATAATATATCCTTTTACACACAACTGCGCGTGCGCAAGAAACCACTCAATTTTATGTTTTCGTAGAAGTCCGTTCCCACTCTGCCAACAAACCCACTTACCTCTTGTTCATTTGTCTCCATATTTCTTGCAGCTTAATATCATCGAGATGACGGGGCGAAGAGGGGGGAGGTACGGGGATTATCAGTTGACCCCGACATACACAGAACAATTGCCTCACTCATCAATCAAACAAACCGCCAATAAATATTACCAAAGACACGCACACTCGCATACATACACACAGACACACACTGCCATACACACACAAAAAAACACATACATACACACACACACGCACTTACATAAAACACACACAAACTCACACGCTTTTGTGCGTGGCCTGCAGGTAGCCGCTTCCCTGTAGGCATGACACATTTGTCCTGTACGAAAAGCGGATTAGCTTATCCCCACACTCTCATGAGTATTCCACACTCATGTATAAGTCTACGTATATATTAATAGATATGTGGAGATATGTAGATCATTTTGATATATAGATTAATGTATTTATAGTTTTATTTCTGTATAGATTTATGGAGGTATAGGTCTCAAAGGATGTTTAGATGTTGATGTTCTGAGCCAGTGCCACTATATATATATATATATATATATATATATATATATATCCTAAAACGCACGCATACACACACACGCACAAACACACAAATACACACACATCGGAGAGACAAGATAACACACGGTCGTCTTCCCTGCCACACACAGTCCTCACAGCAAACCAAAATATGATCGATAACAGAAAGGTCAGAGGTCAATAAGCGGATTGCATACCCGCTTCGAGCAGTTTATCGCTAAACATGTCGTCGGCTGGCCAGGATATTTCGGAATATTAATCACTTCCGCCGGACGTTGCGACAGCGCCGACATTACCGCGGCGTAATAAATCGATGAATTTCGGGATATCTACAAGCGACACAGGGATCCCGAAGACATAACGATAAACGCGTCGCCTCTTAAGTATGATCGATTCGGGCGTCACGTGGATCTGGCCAACATGATGATCCATTACGCTCGGCTAACATATTGTACCTGAGACGGTGCCGAACCGATCCATCTGGTGACGAATTAGTGCCGGGACGGTTTGCACAATTGGCACACGCTAAAAGCCGAAAAGGACACCGACTTAATTGGGCTTTAGCAAAACAGACGGTTGATGGTATTCGTCGGTGAAGTGCTGAATATAGAGCTATATGATGATATAAAATTAGGTTGATCTGAGGTTGTGTGACTTCAATATTTCACATGTCTTATTCCAATGGACTGACTTTATCATTAAATGCCAAGTTGCGAAGAAAAGTTTATTTTGGACAATTGCAACCTTTCTTAATCGTTTATATATTTAGGGATTCAGCTTAATTTTCATTGTGACTAGATAATACGGCACCCATAAATAATATATCCCCACTGGTGGGAAAGGCTGCTATGAATGTCAGAACTTTGATTATCAGTTTATACTGATAGTACTGTTTTTAATTATTGCATTTCGAAGGGTAGACTGTACAACACTACAAATATAACCAGGAACGCGTCCGCGCGTCCGCGCAAATGCACATACATCTTCCAACATGAAATATATTTCAAGTGTTGACTTATTTCACGTATACAGATTCTTAAATCGACTAATAGATTCGACGAGTTATGAATAGAAAGCATAATTACCTAATGGACTACTTCTAACCCAATTATACGGCATTATTTCTCACTGATGTATTCCTTATTTCTGCAGTTGACACGGGTAGAACAATAAATATGACTCGGTTACTAATCCCTGTATACACCAATGTCCAGACTGAAACATCCAACTATCTCGAGGTGTTTTAGTCGTTCTATGTATTTAATGGAAACAAATAAAGATCTCAGCTGACTGTGGTTGTCTTTATTTAACTTTGTTTAATATTAGAGCAATCTTGAGAGGGAAGTATGACTTTGAACGGGTGAACTTTATTAGAGCAAGATAGCAATATTTAATAATAATAATGTGTGTGTGTGCGTGCGTTCGTGTGTCAGTGCCTGCATGTGTGTGTGGGAGAGAGGGGGAATAAGTGAGCGCCTATGCTACAATGAGCCAAAACATTACTTGTTGTTGCCCCAAAATTAATAGAATATTTATTTTCGTTATTTATTAACATCGAAATATTAATACAACTTCGTGTTCTTGTTTAACAAATAAGGCACTGGTTCAGCGTGAATAATCCATTATAATAATTGTATTTGTGGCTAATGAATGACGCATATCAAAATGGAAATGTAAATTTATCACATTACGTAGCTAATCAAATAGTCATAATGGAATGTGACAAAAACACTCGTTAAATGTCGTGACACTTTATTTGTGTTAATAACAGACACACAAGTACAGAGAAAGGGGAGGGAGTGAGAGGGGGAGGGGGCTAGGGAAAAAAAGCATTGCGAAACACTATACATTTGTAAAGAAATGAAAATTAATATCAATCATAACGTTTCTCTAAAACAACATGTCATTCTAAGTATCAATATATAGCATTCTTCGTCTTTCTCGTCAATATTTAAATCGCGATGCACGAAGTTTTTTGGGCCAGAGTACAGTTCGGGAATAATCAAATACAAAACATATGGATCGCTGTAAATGATTTCGTATAGAGCAAATTTATCAATAAGACGAAAAAAATGTTATCTGGTTTTTACCACCGACACAATATCTTCATCATAACGGGAATATTTAATCCTAGATAGTACATATTCATACTGGCCGAAATTACCCTTATTTACCTCAACTTCCCCAACTCCTATAGTTCACCTGGATCTTATTGGATTACGCGCTTGACGCATTGGCAGAACGGGTGTCAATATCATAACGCACCAACGCATTTCCTCCATCAAGATTAAAGCCCCAAACGTATTGAGTTTTCGTAGTACATCATGATTAAATTCAAAATAGTTATTGAAGTCGCCCGTCTTTTAAACCGCATGATATCAGTTTTGCAAATAAAATTACTAGATCTACCCATTTAAGATCGGAAATTTCAAAATAAAATTCAAGTTCAAGTAATTCGGTGGAAAACAATTGTGCTAAGTTTTAGATATAATAGTGCAAAAAGGGATCTAAGTACACCGAAAATGCTAAAGGTTATTATTTATCGAATATTACTGGATTTCTGACACTTTTGTTCATACGGTAAGCTAAATGAGTCAAACGTAGTATAAACGTAATAAGACGTAGTTCAGTCTACTCAACTGTTGAGTTGTTTAGTCTGAAGTTTCGTCACGTGACGCCTGACGAAGCAAACAAATCCCCAAACATAAAGTATGTCGCAGCCTTCAGTTTCTGTAGAAAAAAGTTGCCGGCGGATATTAGAAATGCGTCGTTTCTTGAGAAGTTTAAATACGTCCTGAAAATTCACCCGTTCAAGATTGCTTTCACATATAAATAATGTTTTATCATTCAAATGCCTTAATTGTGTTTTTACAGATATATTATTTGGGATATCACTGTACAGTGCCTTTGAATAGCTTCTGTATTAAGTATGCTTTATTAAATACAGTAGGCCCCTGTTATAACGTAATCGTTAGAGTCCACAACATGTCGACTGCGAGGCGAAACGGAGCACTATCGGGGTAAATGTTCCCAGTAATTGTTTATTCATTTGTTGACCCAAACATAAATACTACCTCAGTGTTTGTGTGGAAAATAAAAGTTTATGCCAAATTGGGCAAAAAGTAACAGCCATATTGGATTGGTGATATTCATCCGCTAGAAATAGTGCACGTTTTTTTCAGATGAAGGTAGCAACTGATACAATATGATCAAAACAATGGTCTTTATACACAAAGTATTATTCCTAATTACAATAAATAAACCATGGCAATAGCTGTGAATTAACAAAGAGAAACAAACTTATTTAGTGGGTGGAGTCACACAATAAATGACGGTTGTGATTGGGCTGATTATTTGGCTAATTGAGCCACGGTGGTGTGTAATCAAGTTTGTGATCAATACATCTACTCATGGGTAAGTTGTACCCGCTGGCTATGTTTTTACTTGTGAATTACAAACTGTGAAAAGTTTTCAAATTATTATTTTTAATTTATAGGCCAGTGGCGGATTTCATGCCATTTCGCATAAAAAATGCTCTATCATGGATTAAACTATTCAGCGTCCAAGGTCTGACCGTGTTATATCCGATTTCATGTTATAGCAGACTGCGGTATAACAGGGACCTACTATACACATTAGTATTATCCCACAAACAAAAGCATGAACTAGATTCGAACCAATCGCAATGTTCTAACCACTGCACCACTGTAATGAGACGAGGCAGAAGATGAAACATGCATCACATGGGTTTTCTACCCAGTAGAGCTTGTTAGCCAAAACTTCTCCAAATTTGTCCATGGAAACTCCCATGATTGACTGTAATTCGTTTAACATCAGCCATGGTTACATTACTGTTATGTACGACTCTTAAGGTACACTCACAAAATAAACCTCAAGATCAGATTTTACACAATCGAAGTATTAAGTGGAACAGTCTCACTGTATTTAAGTTATCTCTGATCCAAAAGGACCAAAATAGAAATAAACTTCATACCATTATCCTCGGTGCTTCTTAAACGTGTAATATTTATATTATGTTCTTCTGTGCTGCATACACATTTTATAAGTTCTACCTAATAAAAAAAAGATTCTATAATACTAAGGCTGTAATCTGAGTCTTGTCAAAGTCCGGAGAGAAACCTTTCCCAGCATCAGCTCTCATGCTGTGGAGAAACTTAACTGATCAAATTCAACTTGTAGCATGTCAGGAAAAAATTGTTAGGTTGTTATAATCCACTTATTTAAATTAGCCTATTTATATTATATGTAACCTACAATCTGTATGTATTTTATACATAAATATATTCATGTTAGGGAGTATAGAACATATTTTAATTCCGTTTTCAGTGCAAAGCATGTTGACTAAGGCACTATATAAAAATATATTAGTAGTATATGCTCCATTATGTATAGGTATACATTCCACAAACACAGTTATGAGTGCAAATCAAACCCTAACCTGGTTTGCAATGCAGTGTTCTTACTACCATGATCTCAGATTTTGCAAAATATTTTATCAAGAGCATCTAAATCCTTCACAATGGGGTATACACTAACACTACCGTATATACTCGCGTATAAGTCGACCCGGCAGATAAGTCGAGGCCAATTTTTGACCCTGTAAATCTTACCTCATGCATATGCTCACCGTATAAGTAGAGGTCAAGTATTGGCTTAAAATCCCTCAAAATCCTAATCATTGTTGTCATTCACCAAAAAAGCTGACCCTGTCATTTCAAACTCATGGTGTCAGCAAGTGCGTTATATATATATATATATATATATATATCAGTATCAATTTCTTCACCGGCAGCGACACACACACACATAGAGAGTGACACACACACACACACACACACAGAGATTTTGCTTTGATGTTATATTTAACTATAGTAAACAAACTTCCCTCAAAATCCTAATCATTGTCGTCATTCACGAAAAAGCTGACCCAGTCATTTCAAACTCATGGTGTCAGCAAGTGCATCGTAAATATGTCAGTATCAATTTCTTCACCGGCAGCGACACACACATACACACACGCACAGACACACACGCATTTTGTTTTGAAGTTATATTTAACTAGTAAACAAACTTGTCACATCAAACACGCCTGATTGCAACTTTAACTGGCAAGTGTTATTAATTAATTGTTTCACAGCCAGTGGGGAGCAAGGTTTGCAATGTGAACAGTGATTCCTATGTTATCGCTAATCATCCAGAAGTACCGGTAGTTGATAGCGCGTGACTATCAAGTATTATATTACGTAAAGACTGCCATGTTTGTGAGATTCAAATAACAGTTTGGTGAAAATGAATCTTAATTTATTGAATAAGGCTAGTAGGCAGAGATGTGGCGATTTTGTTTTGCAAGTGTTATTAATTCATTGTTTCACAGCACATCTGGAGGTACTGGTAGATAACAGCGCGTGACTATCAAATAGTATTACATAAAACGCGACATGTTTGTGAGATCCTAATAACAATTTGGTGAAAATTGTTATTTGTTATTTATTGAATAATAATGGATTAGTAGGCAGCGATGCGACGAATTTATTCCGACTCTGGCTCATATTGGGTTGAACCCAATAGTGTTGGGTGTCAAGGATGGTCGAAAACATCTCTCCTTCAGCTAGTAGGAAATATAACCAGCGTATAACTATAAGTCCAGTTGCTTCTGAGAACTGGGCGCCTCCGTGGTCTAGCAGTAGCGTGCTGAACCACAGATCACTACCACCCGTGTTCGAATCCCGGCGTGGGCATATCTGAAGTTTGTTTCGTCTTGGACTTCGTTTCAGTATCTTTGGAAGTCGCTCGACCCATTTAGCCTATCATGTGCACAAAAGTGGCCATAAAACATCAATCATCATCTTCTGAGAACTCCCTTTTCACTAACCAAAAAATCGACTTATACGCAAGTCCATACGGTGTGTCTAATTTTGTTATGTAAATCATAATTAATTATACCCATACTGTATGAATAATCAATCAAATCTTTCCTCTTGTATATTGGTTTCAAAAACACTTTATCCTATCATTTTAATATTATGATAATCAAAATTTACTAATAAGCCATGGTATTTCATAACATTTTTGAAGATGGGGAGGAATCCAGATACATTCCGTGCCCACTTTATCTCTTTACGTTTGTTTCTGTGCCATTTTTACTCCGGTGAGAACACTCCAGACTCGATAGAAAGATCAACAGACGCAGAACGAGCTTGAACAAAACGCAAACACATATATCAGTGTTGTATCGTTCATTGATGATGGAAGTAATATAAATTCTTGTAACACTACATGACAATTAATTAACTAGATCCTTACATTAAACTATCGCCAGAAATCTCTGTTTACAAACCTGTAATTTTACATTTCACCTTGTACAACAAGACAGAGACAATATCAATAAACGGAAATGCTTCACTGATAACAATAACTCCACCCAATCATACAAAAGCAGTATTTTCTATGATAAGAAAATCCTGTAATGATCCAGTTTCAAATTTATGATCCAGTTTCTTTCTCTGACCATTCCTGCCACCCTCCAGGGTAATGTTTCGCTCTGAAAAAGCAAAGGTAGCCAAATATGAACATCCTTCAAGTCAGAAGAGACACAACATCAAAAAGTGACTCATCTACAAAAACTATCATCTTTATTGTGAGACAATTTTAAGAAATCAGATTTTAAAATTTCATTTTGAAAGAAACAATGCAATGAATAAGCTTATTTAGACAGTTGTAATATTACATGTACACAATATCAATTATTTGAGGTTCGGTTTTTTTCTTCAATATTATTTCAAATCACTCTCACTGACGAGCTCATTCAAATAATCTGACTCCAAGATCAATGTCAAAGGTCAATCAACACGTCTGATGGGTTAAGACCGATTTATGGCAATACCAAACCTCGGGACTTTATCACAGCCATTTGTCCACATCATGATTATATTCTAATTACTTCTCTAAACGCATTTCCCCTGGTTATAACATATTCAGAGTCACACCTTTCGTATCCCAAGTTTTGGGTAATACACACAGCCGTGTTGCTACGTATCCCTCTCATGCAAGTGAATACGATTTGATCACTACAGCTAGGCTTTTCGACTCCAAACTCGGCACAGAACTGCTGTCGTGAGCAACTCAGGGCAATTTCGACCAGGCCAACTTCAGATATCGGCAGAAAAAATAAATAGATGACAGGATTAACCTTCAAAGCTGGGTGACCTGGCAATAAATCAATGCTCCGGATTCATATCAGCTGATAGAACACCTGGTAGAGAGATGGAAATTTTTAATTATTCTGACGAGTGCAGGCAGGTTAGGCAGGGAGACGAATTTTCTGAAAGAGCCCACTGAGGATCCAAGGTACCAAGCCAAATAATCAGTTAGTATTATATTACCATTGCTTCAATCTGAACCATTTATTACTGACCAGGAATGGGGCAACTAGTCCACTAACTTTGCTCTGAGATCATAACTGCTAACAGTCACTTATACTGATAACATATCAAATGACTGCTAAAATAGGATGCCAAAAATAGATCTTTACTTCATCAGCACTGGAAACTGTACCACATGAGCAAACAAGGCCTTAAAACAAAATCTCGTTTCTGATACGAGAATTGAAGAAATCACCCACTGACACACGATGTTTTTTCCCTAAATGTCTGAATAAAATTGTCACATCCTCAAACTGTCTTTTACTATTCATAACAGTGATCAACTAGAAGTACACTGCTTTGCCACTGAATGAAGTTTCGATAATCGTTAAAAGCTTCAGATGTCAACTTCAGAGAATGTTACAATTACATAACTCCAGTAATGCCATATAAAAAAATAATAGGTGCACCTGTGCCAAAAATGTTATTTATTTTCATTGTAATAAATAACAAAGCTAATTAGGTGTTAATAAATGTATTACCATATTAATATAAGGTGTGAAAACTATTATTTTATCTAACAATACGTTAATGAGTGCATTTAACAGCCAGTCCTTGTTTCATAATCAATCCAAAGATCTCAAAAATAGTAGCTTCTAAGTTGAAGTATTTTCTTGAAAAAATATAATTTAGGTATGAATATTTCATGCATTTTCTCTCCAGACAAAACTAAAAAATATTACATAAATCTGCACAATAATATATGTACAGATAATTAGCCACCCAGTGATTTGTTTAGCTACCATACTCGTCATGCCCAAACACACAACTCAAGGGCAACATCCGAGTAACACATTCCGGAAACAGAGGTGCCAGTATATGTTGATTTCAATCAAACAGTTACCTGGAGATTGTGATGCAGTGTTCTAACAATTACATTATACAGGATGACGCATAAGATGATTACAGATGATTTGAAACAATGCTAATTTAGCACACGGGACATTTCAGAACGTGGTCATGATGCACAACGTGGTCATGATGCACAACATGGCTCCCCAAACACTTGCACCATTAAACGTATATATGATAAACCTTTAAAGTCTTATTATATTGTGCTTGTAGACCAGGAGGTGTAATAGAAATCTGAGTGGACTAGTAACTGAGAGAGAGATATATATTTGTTTAAGCCTCGGTACTGGTGACACCTGGAACATATGGTCCCAGGATGACACTAAAATGCAGGTACTTTGGCCTGATTTCAAACCTGACCCGGGAGGATGTTCGCATCACAATACTCTGACTCGGAGCCCCCCCCCCCCAGTGGATTAGTATATTTTATCCTGTACTGACCCAGCAAGCTGGTGAGAGAAAAAAAACTTCATTTCTACACCATTGGCTGCAAACTAAAAGAACATAATAATTACAAAACATTCTGTAATCCGTCACCTTGAAACAAAACACCTTGTAACACAAAAACAACCGTTGCCATCTGAAACTTGAACCAACACAGAGATGACTCACTTCTTAAAGCCAGCCTTATGGGCTAGTTCTAAGGCAGCTTCTGATCTGACATTTGAAAGACCATAGAATACAAGGTTATCTCCAGTACTGGCTGGCTTGGTGCTCTTGTACTGGGCCTTGAAGTCCTCTTTATCCAAGGCCAATGAACTCTTTAGCTTTGTTACTGAAAACAGACATTTGATGAAATTCAGTGGAAAGCCTTGCATAGTTGTTTATGCGTCTCACACACAGACATGCACCTCTGTTTCATAACAAAAGAATTATGAGGAAATAATGTTACAGATTCATAAATCTAAAATATAAAATGTGCAAGTTGTTTTCATGGTTGATGAGTTTTATAATATTACAGCATTGACTCAATCAGTATGCGAATGTGTGCACATGTGTGTGCATCCATACACAGATGCATACCTGCATCAAGCTTATTGGAATTACGAGGTTCAGCAAAAACCTAAGCAACATTAGTGAATGCTAAATACACACTGGGCATCATTTAAAACAAGTTTCAACACAATAACAAAATTATCCCATTTTGCTTCGACGCGTAAATGACTAAACAATATATCTTTCTTTCAACCATGATATCTGAGGATAATAATCTTACTGAAAAGAGAATGAGATCTACTGACAATTCAGACCCATCACAAAAGCTGAGGCAACAATGAATTAGCTAAAAGACATAACATTACATAGTTCATACACAAATTAATGAGTTAGAGGAATTTAGGAATAATTATAATGAATAAAACTAAAGGTGTGTATATTCTTGGTAATATTTAACAGATAATAAAGTAATAACTACAGCACGATTTACATATTAATTTATCTTTAAAATTATCAAACACGACAACATGATAAACTATTAAGTAGAAACAAATAGATTTCGTGGCCACAAATGGCAGTACGATATCAGTTAAAATCTTGAGATAAAGTTAAATATGGAAGAAACAACTTCAAAATAACTAATCAATCCAAATGAACAATGATCTAATAAACAGAAAAAGACACAACATAATCACTGACTTGGTATATTTATTGCTCCAGGCATCATTCCCGTCTGTTCGATCTCTTTTGGCTCACGGACATCGATGATTAAGACCTCTGGTTTGTTGATTAGTGTCTTCAGCTCCTCATAGCTGACTTCTGTTCTTGCCTGTGATTTCTTCTCAATTACTTCGCCACTTTCGGTCGACTGCTCTGAAACGAGTAAAAGTTCTCCAAAATTTATTTCTGTAAATAATTGGTCAAACATAATTTCTAGCCATTCTATAATTTAACAGAAAATGACTGTCTGCATTTATATACAATAATATATTACTTCTCACTCGAATGACATCCAAATATTTCTCCAAACACATGCCAAAACTATATCATTTGTTATTGGCTACAAGTACCCTACATGCCCATATATTATTAGATGAACAAATAGTTTAACAGTTTATTAGACTCAAGGCCATTGTCCTTATTCATGAGAATTAACTATATCCAAGAATACCTTATGCAATTTATCAGTGAACAAACTGAGCCGTTATGGGAGTTAACAGGATAAATATTCATCAATGTCAGTCTGTACAATAATAAAGTTTAATGCTACTAATACTAAACACATCCTGTTTCATGGAACATTAGTCATTACCATCAACATGATAACATCATAATTTATACATAACCACAGCTGATGTGATGATGATGATTGATGTTTTACGGCCACTTTTGTGCACAAGGTAGGCTAAATGGGCCGAGCAACCTCCAAAGGTAATGAGACGAAGTGAAAGACGAAACAACCTTCAGATATGCCCACGCCGGGATTCGAACACAGGTGGTAGTGATCTGTGGTCTAGCGGTAGCGTGTTGGACCACAGAGGTGCCCCAACCACAGCTGATGTGAACAATTCACATAAAGCTCCTTACCTCCTTGGTTCACAGCCAAACGCTACATCACATGAAAGAGTATTTTTCCAGCTTAAACTCTACACATAAAAACATCACCAGACAGAGGAAGGTAATAGTAAACTATTAACTTTAAGCCAAATGGCTGATCAAAAGATAATCCCCCTTCACAAAATGATTGGTGATGGCATCTAAATGTAATGATGCGATATAAAACTAGGTTGTCCTTATCACCGTATATACGTAAAGAAAAATCTGTAAAGAATATTCTAATTTGACAGCCCGTTGTTTCTTCTTTTCCTTATGACTGGGAGCATTGTTTGCCAAACAGAGTGAAAACAAGGATTTTATTTTTGAGAAGCGAAAAATTTACCCATAAAATCATCTTATAGATGAGTATATTTGGCAATACAATGAGACACATTTACATAAATATGTAATTTCACCCACATGTAATATCTTGTTTGAAAATAGATCTGATCACCTTCAAAAACAATATAGGTAGTGAACAACAGAAGACACATCCATTTCAATGTTTTGCTCACAAATTTAATGCGTGTATACTCTGACCTTTCAAATATAGATCTGTACACTATATAAAATTAACAAAAGGGTTGTCAAAAAAATTTGTACACACCTTTTGATTAAGCCTCACCAATGATCTATGTCAACACCATGGTACCAACTATTCAAGCACAGCCGATACTAAAGCCAGGAACGTCAATCAAACGCATATAATATCAACTTCCCACACAAAAACATGGTTGTGCCATTTAACATATACAACCACCCACAATGTTGTGAGCCAAGAAATGAATTTCCAGCTGAAAACAACGGCACATCGCACTGATTCACTACACGATTCTAAAAGAGAATCACTTAAAGGATATTCATATTACAGTTAGCCTTTGATCAGAGTAGAATTGGTTTAACTCATCTTAACAACTAAAAGTTTAGTCTGGGTTTTACCCGTGCTATTGATAAACATAAATGTTGCTGTTTTACAGCCGATTTTGTGCATGTGAGAAGCTGAACGGACCGAGCAACCTCCAAACACAATGAGGCAAAATGAAAGATGAAACAAACTTCTGACACAACCTGGCACTAGAACCCAGGTGTCATAGATCTATGGCAGGGTCTAACTGAACTGGTAACAGATCACTACCACCTTAGGTTGAACCTCAGCATATCTGAAGGGCATTTCATCTTTGACTTCGCTTCATTACCTTTCGAGGTCGTCTGGCCCATTTAGCCTATGAATGTGCAACAAAAGTGGCTGTAAAACACCAAGTGGCTGTAAAACACCAATCATCATCTATGGCCAACCTCACTACCAGTTAGTTCACTACTCTATTGGAGCTGAAGATGACATAATTAGTGGATTCACATTACAACTTATTCCTTTGAGTTTGTTGCCTTACAGTAGCTGGCATTAAAATATATATATTGGTTTGTATTGTTAAGACCGAAATTATGCTGGATACTGTGGATTTACACTAAAACATGTGTTTTAAATTTAATGCTATCTCTTAAAATAATTAGATGAAGTCGAAGAGGAGGAAATATCACTCAGATGAAGGCGGACAGCCAGGATTTGATTCCTGGTTCTAGAGGTCTGCCACCAAACACACTAACAGTTGCACTACAGAGAACCATGTATTATTACTTTGTGGTAAAATAATAGGATACAAACATTATGTTAAATAGATATAGTGAAAAATGGGAAATATTCCAAACTGAACGAAGATACTCTCTCAGTCTCAGTCATTAACATTTGCATTTTTAGGACATCACAAAACTTAACTTCACATCAATAATAATGGTGTTTCATAAAGCCTCTCAAATAAATCAACATAGGAAAAAAATGCCTTGGCTTTGAATGTTAACAAAATATATTACTGGTTCCTCATTGGCACAGTTCCTAACCCCAAATGGCAGTTTTTTTCCCCAGGGTAAAAAGGAGCGTGTGCCAGTACAGGCAACAGCCGAAGGTATAAGGCCAGTCTGGGGGATCCTTTTTTAATATTACACAAAAATGGCTTATTTTTAAGCATATTTTAACCTTTCCACTAAACTAAAATTTATTGGCAAAGGCGAGGGTACAGCATTCTGATGTCTTTTCGGAAAATTTGTCTGTGTAGCATTGACAAGATAGTTAAACAGATTTAGCATATCGAAATTTTAAGAAATTGTGATGTTTTTATTGCTAAAATGGAAAAAGGAGTGGGACAAAAATAAGAATCAACAACAAAAATATTGTTATTTATTGATGGACCTATAATAATAATAATAAAATGTTCATCAGAGATATATTAGTTTCGATACCTTTTGTTTATTTCCCACACATCAACCAGATCCATTTGACGTTGGGCACCAATTGAAAAAAATTTGTACACACCTTTTGATTAAGCCTCACCAATGATCTATGTCAACACCATGGTACCAACTATTCAAGCACAGCCGATACTAAAGCCAGGAACGTCAATCAAACGCATATAATATCAACTTCCCACACAAAAACATGGTTGTGCCATTTAACATATACAACCACCCACAATGTTGTGAGCCAAGAAATGAATTACCAGCTGAAAACAACGGCACATCGCACTGATTCACTACACGATTCTAAAAGAGAATCACTTAAAGGATATTCATATTACAGTTAGCCTTTGATCAGAGTAGAATTGGTTTAACTCATCTTAACAACTAAAAGTTTAGTCTGGGTTTTACCCGTGCTATTGATAAACATAAATGTTGCTGTTTTACAGCCGATTTTGTGCATGTGAGAAGCTGAACGGACCGAGCAACCTCCAAACACAATGAGGCAAAATGAAAGATGAAACAAACTTCTGACACAACCTGGCACTAGAACCCAGGTGTCATAGATCTATGGCAGGGTCTAACTGAACTGGTAACAGATCACTACCACCTTAGGTTGAACCTCAGCATATCTGAAGGGCATTTCATCTTTGACTTCGCTTCATTACCTTTCGAGGTCGTCTGGCCCATTTAGCCTATGAATGTGCAACAAAAGTGGCTGTAAAACACCAAGTGGCTGTAAAACACCAATCATCATCTATGGCCAACCTCACTACCAGTTAGTTCACTACTCTATTGGAGCTGAAGATGACATAATTAGTGGATTCACATTACAACTTATTCCTTTGAGTTTGTTGCCTTACAGTAGCTGGCATTAAAATATATATATTGGTTTGTATTGTTAAGACCGAAATTATGCTGGATACTGTGGATTTACACTAAAACATGTGTTTTAAATTTAATGCTATCTCTTAAAATAATTAGATGAAGTCGAAGAGGAGGAAATATCACTCAGATGAAGGCGGACAGCCAGGATTTGATTCCTGGTTCTAGAGGTCTGCCACCAAACACACTAACAGTTGCACTACAGAGAACCATGTATTATTACTTTGTGGTAAAATAATAGGATACAAACATTATGTTAAATAGATATAGTGAAAAATGGGAAATATTCCAAACTGAACGAAGATACTCTCTCAGTCTCAGTCATTAACATTTGCATTTTTAGGACATCACAAAACTTAACTTCACATCAATAATAATGGTGTTTCATAAAGCCTCTCAAATAAATCACCATAGGAAAAAAATGCCTTGGCTTTGAATGTTAACAAAATATATTACTGGTTCCTCATTGGCACAGTTCCTAACCCCAAATGGCAGTTTTTTTCCCCAGGGTAAAAAGGAGCGTGTGCCAGTACAGGCAACAGCCGAAGGTATAAGGCCAGTCTGGGGGATCCTTTTTTAATATTACACAAAAATGGCTTATTTTTAAGCATATTTTAACCTTTCCACTAAACTAAAATTTATTGGCAAAGGCGAGGGTACAGCATTCTGATGTCTTTTCGGAAAATTTGTCTGTGCAGCATTGACAAGATAGTTAAACAGATTTAGCATATCGAAATTTTAAGAAATTGTGATGTTTTTATTGCTAAAATGGAAAAAGGAGTGGGACAAAAATAAGAATCAACAACAAAAATATTGTTATTTATTGATGGACCTATAATAATAATAATAAAATGTTCATCAGAGATATATTAGTTTCGATACCTTTTGTTTATTTCCCACACATCAACCAGATCCATTTGACGTTGGGCACCAATTGATGCCATGGTATTGTTCCACCTGTTGCTTCTCTAAGCAAAGTATCATGGGTAAACATGTGTATTTTTATTTATATATAACCATGTCTGACTGTTACACTAAAAATCGTATAGGCGCCAAAACCATTTGAAGGTGTTCATCCTTAATAATTCTGAACATTTTAATTTTAAAAACAGTTCAAAACTACTTACAAATAAGGTACAAACCGAATTTCAGGTCTCTATCTAGTATCTCTATTCAAAGCTGAGATATAGGAATTCACAATAACATTATTTACCCAATTTTGGCTCTCACAAGTGAAGGTGAAAATGGGGTCAAGTCCTTTTTTTGAGAGATGTATATCTCCAAAAGTATTTGGAGTTGAAGCCTAAACGTTTGCACGAGTTAGTTTACCATGAATAGCCAGTTGTGTAACAAATTCCAGATGTGAGATGGTCATGGTGGGTGACCAAACAGTCGATGGGCGAGTTGACATGGAATGACCCAAATCTAGCTTTATGTCAGTGAATGTTTGGGGAGGGTGGCCGACCTTATTTTGAATTAAGCTAAACACGTATTCATTTTAAATAGTATTACATCATACATGTAACATCCCTTTACTAAAAACGTCTGAATGCTTCATCTTGGCCTTGGCTTTAGAAGTTTAGCCTTTTAGTTTACGTTCTAAAACAACCGATACCCAATAGGATTTTAGCGAATCAGTAAAGCTAACCTGTTCCATATGATGATATGATCGACTGATAACTACCACATCCGGTTACATTTAACCCTTTCGTTCTTGTAGCTCTGTTCAACTGTGACACACATATCGTTGGAAACCTCCTGGGGCAGACTGTAGCCCATGTTCGCACGCTGGTTTTAATATGGTTTACATTAACAGCTATGATGTTTGATGTGGGAACGTTGTTCTGAAATATTGACACGCAATTCCTCAGTTCTTTAACTTTTAATATATTTCCTTTCCAAGCCATGGCTAGAGATTTAAAGAACAAACTAGTACCAACAAAGCGAAAATTTCATCAGACTGTCATCGCCGACAGATCATTACTGCAGCCGTAATGATATTGTATCATTCGGTTCCCTAAAACAGGCTGAATATCAGCCAATTTCATGTGATCAAAAGCAAACTTCACTGAATACAAAATTAGAAGAAAACAATAACAAGCATAATTATATCCATAATTCCAGGTTTAGTGTGTGTTTTGCTTGATAAATATATAGATATATATTTTATAAAAGAAATGTTCGTTTATGTTAATATTTGATAATTAGTTTCGGATATGTTTTAATTTACAAGTATATATACATATATATATATATATATATATATATATATATATATATATGAGATAATGTAAATTCGTTAAATTTTACCGCTTGTTTCCAATGTTATACTTCAAAATAAAATTAGTGTAATTGAGATAAGAACTATAAATATATGTGGTATGGTAAAGGTTAGACAAATGTCAAATTCGTGAATAATTAAAATACAAGGTGGTGTATATACTTTATTGTCAGGATAAATTTAAAAATGCATTGTGGTTTTATAGAATTATAAGTGATGCATGATGTTCAAATTTTACAGCATGCAACAATAAATCCATGCATAAAATTTGAAATAATAATTACAATAAAATTACTTAATGGACAATATATTATGAATCGATAGAAAAACTATTTTAAAAGTTTATTATTTGAAAGCAACATTCTAGCCTCGTTCTTTTCACAATTATATTTGCCAGACAAATGTCAGCTTAACGTATATACTTCTGTGTAACATTATCATAGTAGCTGCAGCAAAGGGACAAGAAAAGTCAAGGTCATTATGAAACGCTTTGTAGAGGGCAGCACTTTACACGTAGCCCCGCGTGGGGGGGGGTTAAGATCATTCTATACTAAGCAGTTCATACAGGGCCGGACATAGGTGTAATAGTTTAACATCACTAAGTTCCCTTTGCCTTTGTGTAACAACAATTTCTTTACGGATTGCACTGTTTAAAGAATAAATACAGAATCCTGTGGTTATCCTATTTCAAAAATAATTTTTCGTTTTGTATATCCTACTTACAGTAAACATATGAACGCTTTCAATTCCGGATGTGTAATTTATAGTTCTGGTTTCTAAGGAGCACCACCCGATTTTGTAAAAATATCATTAGATTTCATATTGCTGTATCTCCCTTTTCATGGTCACCTATTGTACATCTCATTTTTGCTGTCTTTTTTAACCTTTCCCATTAAAACAGAGGGCCCATCAAAGATTAGTTTCAGCATTTTCAGATATGTGATATAGCAGGATTGTCGCTCGTTTTCAGTAATCTCTACGAGAAATAGGTCTTGCAACTTGGACAGGAAGAAAGTACTCATATCTCTAATGGCTTGGCATTTCGTACTAAAATCAGAGTACTGTATCTTCTACCTCTCACAAGGGCCAACTGCTGACAGTGTCTGAACTGTCTTCTTTTATCTTCTTTTTTTTAGGTCAAAATGAGGACAACATTTGCTAGCCTATAGACCAGCCTGGAGTATGTCATGCTAACACATCGGTATCATTTACCACATCAGGTGCAGGCTAGGATTGATCAGTAACTGCTCTAAGTTTCAAAAACCCGGTTCATTTTTTTGATTCTAGTTAATCTAAATATTACTTGCAGCTAGTACTATTGCATTGCCTCTTTGACCTACTTCTGCCATCTTCCTGGTGTAGGCTGCATCTCCAGCAGATAGTGTGGTGAGGGAAGATAAGATTGTCACAGCAGTAGTTAATACCCATCTATCAGATAGTAAATATTTCTCAGCTGTCAGTGCACTAATTGGCTCTTCTTTTAGTTGAACTGAGTTGCAATGTCAATAAAGAAGATGGATTTGCTTATCAATGGTGGCCTGTCTGGACATTTTCCCCAAGCATCAGTAGCTCAATAACATTAGCTGTGCTATACCGGAAGTGCTGTATTCTCCGGAAGGTGGTTGATTTTAGCATATCAGTTAGCTCATCGTCCGCACGTGACCTCATCGCCTAGTCTAGGTTATAAGTGAAATAGGCCAGGATGCATGCATTCCACAGTTTCAAGCTTATTAAGGGGTGAATCACGTTCATAACTCGTCGGGACTTAGACCAGTAATAGATGGACAGGTAATAGCCTAGTTAACATCCTCAACACACACAGTGGCATTAGTGGGATGACGTCAAATATACTGAGTAAAATACACTGTAGAATCACTTAATAAAAAAATAAAAATAATAATAATAATAATAATAATAAATAAATAAATTAATACTAACTAAATAAATAATAATAATTATTATAATAATAATAAATAAATAAATATTAAGTAATAATAATACAATTCCAATCAATTCAATTACAAATTAGGTGGTATATTTTTTATTTTGCTCTCACAAAGCGAAATAAATACCAAAATCATAGATAATATGAAAAATGTGATTATAATGACTAGAACATGATATAGTCAGGTTATGACTTAAATGTAGACAAAGTGAAAATAAGATATATATATATATATATATATATATATATATATATATATATATATATATATATATATGAAGTTATGTGGGCATCCTAATTATAATTATAGCTAATTATACTTGGCTAATAAAATTCGCAAGATTCAATTTAAATTAAATTCATTTATTTCAACATTCATAATACATAATTTTGATGAAAGCAAACACGTATAGCATGTTGATGATGATCATCGAAGCATTGCTTATATAATGCATCCCCTTAACATAACATTAAAACACGTTGATGGACACATTCCAATTAATTAACCATTGCTTACAATTGTTTCAAAACAAACAACCTTCTTCACAATTCACTTTCATAAGAGATAAAGTTTTTAAAGTAAACCGATGTATTTTAGGAATAAACAATTGTTGCACAGAAATAAAATATTTGGTCGGTATGAGAAAATTCGTTGAGGCGACAGGTTGGTTAGCCCTACTGTTTGCTTGAAACATAGTTGTTTGACTTTAACTTTGCCTTAAGTAATATAAGTTGTATCATACATTAAATACAAGCATTCAAACAGATATACAAAGGAAAAATGTGGCATCGTTTGTCTTATTCCAGGATGATAAATTCGGCGTTTACTAAGTGAATTGCTGGTTCGTCTACATTTGCGAACCATGTCAGTAATACGCACACTGTATATCCCATTAATATTAAACAAAGTATTAGTTATCTTCAGATTATTATAAACTCACTTTGTGAGGCATCCAGGTATTACTCCACTTTAAATTGTGTTATACCTTTGCCTACAGATGCCTAATTGTTGTTAACGCTAAAACGTTCTAGGCCAAACTCTATTATGCCCTTGAACGTTATGACTAATTGGATTTGTGTTCTTAATTTGTAGCGGTGGATTGAACTACTTTTATTTTGTACTCGAGTAGAAGTAAAAGTAAGCCTCTTCAAAGCTACACGGATAGAAGTAATAATAAACTTATAAAAAACGGTTTTCTAAAAGTAATTGAAGGAAAATTAGAAATAAAATTAGAAGGTATAATTATTGTAACACAAACTATGAGAATCAAATGCACAGTGCTTAAAAGTGAACATGCCGCACCTATCACCGTCTGGTATTGCCTCCTGGATGGCAGTCAGTCGCCGCTTGATGAATCTCGAGCCTGTAAATAGACAATAATTTTATTAAAAAATGATATACTTCATATAATATTGACAATCTCAGTTTTGCCAGTATTAAAAATGTAATTACGATTAATCTTAGAAAACAGTTGGCTTCAGCTGAAACGTTCTATTACAAAGTGGGCCTTAAAAATAGTTTGACAAAATTATGAACAATCTTGAATATCAGTGAGCATCAGCTGAAACATGTGTACTAAATATTAGCATTCTTTAAAACAAAAAACTATTTTAACACCACACCATATTAAAATATATTTGTTTATCTTAAGCTCATCAAAGATATACAAGATGATGACAACCTGTAATGCTAATTTCCAACAACCGTATCAATTGTCTCTTAAATCGTAGGCTATGTTATAACTAGATAAGTAACGAAAATATCGCGAAGTAAATGAAAGTAACGAAGTAAAATGTGGCGTTACCACAGATAAAAATACTTTTTTACAAGTAAAAGTAGTTAGTTGAAATCTTAATTCGTTACTTCCAGTTACTTGAAAAAAACCAAGTAGAGTAACGAAGTAGTTTTACTTCGTTACATGACGCTCTTGTAAAAACAATTGCGTGAGTTATTGAATGATTAAATGCTTTGTTGAGCACTTGGAACATATGGCAGAAGGCACCATCCTAAAGAAATCATTCACCGAGAGGGATAAAACGCGCGCGCGCACACACACACACACATACACCCCCACACACGCACACACAGATATATATATATATATATATATATATATATAAGAGAGAGAGAGAGAGAGAGAGAGAGAAGAGGGTGTGTGTACAATTACAGACTTGTTTTAGATTTTAGTGATAAACAAATATGATCTATTTGGCTTCACCACATTATGTTAAATCTCTAAACAGACCGCCATTATAGGTTGGCGCATAGTCCATTATCTTTAAAAGGGTCAATAAAAAATCTAAAGATTATTTATATAAAAAATTGTATTAATAATGTATAAAGATGTCACGTCCGTATACCGAGGACCCTACTACCGTCTTAAGAACATCCATGGATTTTTAAATAGATATTAATTGGGGTATCAATGTACAGTGCCTTTGAGTTGATCCTGGTAGTAAGGGCACTTTATTAAATCTACACGATTAATATTATTATTATTGTTATTATTATTATTATTAGTAGTAGTAGTAGCAGTAGTAGTATTGTTGTTGTTGTTGTTGTTCATATTGCTGTTGTTGTTCTTGTTATTGGAGAGAGAGTGTATATATATATATATATATATATATATATATATATATATATATATATATATATTCCTAGACTATTCTAATCGTATGCCAATCGTCTAACTAAGTTAAAAAGTCAAATAGTTAGCAGCTGTTAGATCGTCAAGAGTAGATGGGATTCTATCTGTGAACCTACAACATTCCAGTCGACCACCCTACTCAACGAGTTCCCTCACGCTCCACCGTCATCAAGATGTGACCATAATGACTCAATCTATAAAGCTTTGATGATGATCTTCCACACTGATAATTAACGATGAACATCGGCCAGGTATACTGGGCTACAGGTAAAGTAGAGCTGGCCGGTTATTATACTAATAGGTAAATTGATGCCTTGATGTAATACGGTTAGCGTGCTAACTGGTGATTAACAAAACTCTAACCGTGTACAATAGGTTATGCCGGGAATAATAAACTAATGACGTTAATTAACGTAAGAAAAGTTGCCTCAGAAAACTACCATACCATACTGGCTAAGATGTGAATGGCTTAAGACTTGCAACTTACCACTGAACGTCTTGCTATGCGGAAGATCATGGTTTTTGTTTTGGTCGAGACAGCCAATCGGCAAGATTTGTTCTCTAAAATATGCCGCCTAATCTTAAGTTTTAAGTTCGTTTTAGAATTAATTGCTCTAACGAAGTATTATATTACCTGTTTTTTTCCGTCTTGTTCCTCTTTGAATTAGCCAGACGCGGTGATAATTGACATTCGTGGGTTGATGCTAGCATTGCAGAATCTGCACACATCATGTCAATAGACATAGACATAGACGTACTCCTTATTGACCCATAATAATATAGGAATTCTTGCGCACATTGAGAGTACCCTAACTAGTACACAAACATTCACAGCACGTATAACTCAGTTTGGTTACAAATGGTGTATATTTTGATTACAGAATAACAATGAAGTGATAATACGACAATGTGAATAACCTGTCGGATACTCACTTAACATGTGACAAATATCTATCTCTACTCTAAGTATGGACATGGAAATATTACAAGAGTAAAATGAAAAAGTATTAATATTTCAGTTTGTTCTTGTATATGATATGTATGACCTCTAAACTCCGTATAGAACAAGAGGCCGTATGTGTTACGTGTTTTCTAGGCATCCTATCGCATCATATTTAATCGGCAAGTAAATAAATCTCTAGTTCAATGAGACGGATTTCTACGAGTGGAAAGACAAGAGAGAACTGCTGGCTAAAAAGGTCAATGCTGTCCACAGATTTGACATTGAAGAAAGGTTTGGATAAAGGGCATGGTGTATGTTTTCTCGTAACAGTGCAAAATGTTTTCTCTGTTAAGCTCAATGCTTCTGGGGTTCTATATCCAATTCAACTTTGCTCTTTAATAATGTGTGGTTTTAGTTTGTTACCTTGTGTGTATACGAACAAATTCCTATGTCTGTTACTTATGTTCCGCCAATGGGCTAATATAGTGTGTATCTTATTTCATCTTATCTTATATCTGTCAACTATAAAATAGGTATTTGTATTATCATATTGGTACAGAGCACTTTTCAACCTGGAAGCCTACACGAAGTCACCATACAGATTTGTCTTAACAGGAAAAATATAACGTGTTTAATTTTTAAGCTTAAAGCCGCACTACCACCACCAACATCAAAATTACGAAATAGACAATCTATCATCATTATCTGTCAGAGATGAACCTTGTATGAATGTCACTTGCCTTTTTATTAAAATGACAAAACGGTAATCGTTTTTTATATAACTATGTATTTACATTTCTTATTGGTAGCCGTGTATATATAAGGCAATTATTCATATACTAATCGTTCATCAATGTCCATGTTTCCTTTTTATTGCAGTCATCACATTAAAACAGACATCTCAACGAAACTGACATCTCCATGACAATGACATCTCCGCGCGACAATGACACCTCCATGGCACTGACATTTCTATGACACTGACATCTCTATGACAACGATTATCCGTGACACTAACATCACCGCGACACTAATGATATTGAACGATGAACAATGAACACACACACACACACACGGCGCCTCCGTGCTATAACTAGTACCGCGTTGGATCACAGATCACTACCACCTAGGTTCGAAGCTCGGCGTGAGCATATATGAAGGGTATTCAATCTTTGACTTCGGTTTATTACCTTTAGAGGTCGCTCGGCCCATTTAGCCTACCATATGCACAAAAGTGGCCGTAAAAGACCAATCATCATCATCATCTGTAGAGACGACCAGAAGGCTTAATTGGTAGCATTGTTAGCCACAGACCTATAGCACATGCGTTCAAAACCGGGCCGAACTATGTTTGAACGGTGTTTCATTCTTCACTTCGACTCATTATCGGAAGTGCTCACTCAGCACTCCTCTGCCTTCTGGGGCCCCACACTCCAAATCGCAGGTGGCTCGCTTCGCTCGCAAATGTATTTCAACTTCACCAATAGGGGCGCCTATATATATTTGGCCCCGGGTGGGAATAGGCCCTGCTCCGCCACTGTTGGCAGTCCTATCAAAGCCATGACCCCTTGGTTTGCTAATATCAATTCACAAGTTATTCAGAACCATTTTAATTTCCTGAGCAATGTAGTATCTATTGGTTGGTTGTAATGGACAGAATTGAACACATCCTTGCTGTATTATATTCCTATGAAGATCTACAAACAAGGCATTTATTCAACATTGTTCAACGTTATCTCGTGAAAATAATGAAAAATATTGTGGCTTCTTTTAACTCATCAATTATCGATTTCTGAATAATAGAATGTCCTATTAGATCGATTAATTCATTCTGGATTTGTGGAGACAGTTAGGTTGCATCTCTCAAAGTACGACTCTCGATGTGCTTCGTGGGATATCAACGTAATTTGCCAGAATCTTAAGAGTAGCTAATAAATTCCCTGAATTGCCTGCTGTATCCATATTTTCTTAACCTCCACGAAGGTCAATACAAAGCAGAACTATTACTGCCACACATTTGACAATGTGATGATTCACGTGAACGTCTTTATTTTGTTGTTGGTCTATTCGCTGTGGATGTGCGAGATGTGTTTTTTTCTATGTTCTGCATGACGAATTTACGTGTACTCAGTACATCTCGATGGTAATCGTTTGTGAAATGTGGCATAATCTTGTCTTACTTATGATTCCACATTCACCAGAATACTCCGATTCTTTTTGTATTCATAGAATAGTGCATAAGGAAAACTTGTTTGGGACGAAAGAAGGACATTCTCAACCATCCATATTTGAACGACCTGTAGGAACAACCCATTTATGTAGATGGGAAAGTATAAGCCGCTGATAGTTTGTAGTAGTTTTTCAGTAGATGGTATGTTTGGCTAATAATATACATATCCTTCGAAGTTTGTTTGATTTCTTCAGGATCCATTATGACATTAATACAATATTCAATATGGTCCTTTATAATTGCAGAACCTAAGAAGACAATATATATATATATATATATATATATATATATATATATATATATATATATATAATGAGAAATTATCCACATGTTGGAATCCGTGATACATTTAATAGACTGATCCAGGCGAAATGCGTTGCATAGGTTACTAACAGCGGTCTCGGATTAGAACAAGAGCACTCCCATGTAGTCGCCACAAAGTGTACTGGTCAACTATGGCAGCTTTTGATGATCAGGAGATGGCAACTTTTCACTAACGGTAAATATTGGAAATCTTTCAGCAAATTATTTCATATTATACGGCGACTGAGACTAGTATTCTTAGCTGAACGATGGCGTCTTTCCAAAGGATTTAACGCAATACTTATCAGGATATAACCCAATGATTGAGCAGACCGATCTTTCCAGATGAATGATACAGCGAAGACTTCGTTATTTATGTTTACTCGCAAGGGATTGTTACTCGCAGGGGATTTCAATGGATTAAATAACTGATTTTAAAATTAAACGTTAGGCTGATTATAAATTGATTTAATTGAAGATGACTAAATATGTAATGTAGATATGAAGGGCAATTTGCAAGGGTCATTTTAAACATTTTATATTTAAATTGTTCCAATAAATATTTTTAAAAGTGTTTAAAATATTATTTTACTTGTGCCTGTGAACACTGTATCACTTGTATGTTATTAAATTTAAAAAAATTAAATTAGAGTATTAACACTCCCCTTGACATTTACATGTAGTCAACATTGCACGAACGGCTTATTCGGAAAATAATTTCAATACAAAATAATTTCAATACAAGATATCATGCATAAATACAAATGTTTTAGTAATAGGAATCACCAATTGAATTATAATCTATGTGATCATTTATTTTATCCATTCACATCGTCATGTTATATAGCAACGGTTCTACAAAACTAATATTTTAGAATGGAAGTTTGAACTAGACAGCCCAGACCACGACAGCCATGCAAAGCGGACTGTAAATAAAATCTTAATAAAGTTGGTAAATAGCGTATATACCGATTTTCGGCAAGACATTTTTCGGTGACTACAACCGTAAATCGTCATGCAACACAGTGAGTCTTGGACTTCTAAGCCGAGACCGTAGTGTAAATTTCAGCCGCATGGTGACGCCGTGGGTAAAAGGATCGGTCTCTTGTAGAAAATGTACAATAATCGAGCACATGTTATACTATTATAGGCCTCTCTCAATATTTATGTATGCTGGGATATCCCGATCAAGAATTAGGCTGTCGGTGCTTCAGGGGGAATTTCAAACATAACGTCTTTGGTAACAGCCACCATATACATTGAATGACCAGTAATCCAGAGCATTCCCATGCATGTATCCTATAATGTCAGTGAATGTGGCATCGTCAGGTGGCGCACACATACACTGTTGTGTTCCACAATGTTTAAATTATTCACGAACAATACTATTGTTCTTTACTGAGGAATGAGGTAATTGATGACTTATCGATCAGATTCATGATGGCTATAATTCAACGAGCATAACATTAGGCATATATACTTCTCATTTACATATTAAATATGACATTATATGTACGAATTATATATTACAGTGAGCAGGATGACGCAGGTGATGGATGGCCATGGCAATGGGTCACCAACAGCAGACTTATCAAATCTAGACGAAGGCCTTATTGCTGTCGATGACAATGATTAACTCACTATTGCTAAGCTGAAGGCAGAATGAGAGTAGAAGAACAAAACAGTAGCAGCTAGTCCTGTCCAGATATATCAACTCGAACAGAGATTGAAGATTGAGCCCTTTGGACTCGAGCCTTTTGGTAATGATGCAAGTATGATTGCCTTCTATACTGGTTTTTACATCACAAAATCCCTCCCATTGGCTTCTTCAAATGGATGAAACCAACAGCCTAGAATGCACATAGTCCATAATATGCACCAAATGATAGCCTCAATTAAGTTGGACTACCCAGGTGAATGCCACTTTTTCTGTGGAGGTTGCGATTCGGCTTGCTAGAACGAGACTTCAACTGTTCTATTCCAATCATCAGCTGGAAATTCCTCAGTTGGATCAACTTACTCCACTTTGTTCTGGGACGCATTCCTATCTGGCTTCCATGTGACAAGATGGACTTCTACATGCCAAACCGTTTCCGTAAATCTGATCCATCGACCCGTGTATACTATACACTAGATACAAAAGCAATCACAGGTTCAAGTGACTGATCGGTATATCTCAACGTGGGGCAGTAACATGTATGTCACCGTCATACACCAGGTTTGGGGAGATTACAAGACGAAGGTAATCGATTACGATTACAATTATTTGAGAATACCATGATTATGATTACGATTACATTAATTCTGAATGCAATCGATTACGATGACGATTACATTGTAGAGTAATCATTATTACAATCACGATTACAATGTATATAACACAAACATGGATGTGATTCTTCATCAATATTTACTCAGTTACATGTATAATACCAATATAAACATGCTTCAGTGTTTACATGTTGCTTTGTAAGAACCAGACACACGTTCTGGTCTGTTCTTGAAGTGCCAAAGTACAAGAGACTTTGATGCCATTGTACGACGTTAATTTATTGTAATATTTCTGAGATCAATATTCACCATAGAGCAAAGGAGCAAGTAATGCATTTTTGCTTGTGCTTTGTGCTTAATTGTTCGGGGAGAATTAGAATATAGTCAAACCCTCTGTAAATGGACCACTTTTTACAGTCTTAAATTATTGGTTAAATTGTATTTTTCTTCTATAACTCGACCACCTCCAAACTCCATACTTCGACCTTTGATCTCCGTCTAATGCCCATGTTTATCACCCCGTTTATCGAACGTGGGCCATAATATAGCCTCGTTTATGTTCACTAACGCATCCGTTAATTTAATTGGCTGCTTATTTTCCATCTAATACAGTTGATACCTGTGAACATTTGATCTCCAGAAGCCCCAAAAGTGGGTACCTAGATGGGTCATATACCTTCCTATCTGGACTAACAGCTAGCCATTGTTGTAAGCATCGACAGCCGTCGGTTCACTGTCAATGCCAGCTAACATTGCTGCTGTCCATACTGACCTTGTCGACTTCAATATGACGACCAGTGTTTCCAGATCATTACGTCTCACATATATATTATGCATCCTAGATGCAATGAGGCAAAACGTACGCAGCTTATACCACAGCTTTGAATCCGACTGCAATCTTGCCTGCATATTTCAGATATTTTCAACTTCAGACCATTCAACACTCGGCACAAAGTTGTAATTATTGTCCATTTAGAACTTAACTGGAGATGTGGAAATTCCACATCATCATAAATATTTAGGATATAATGCGAGTGGAGCTAAGGTTGGATAGCTAGTACAGAGCCGAAAGGAGCAACGCCATACTGGGTCCGCACAATATTGGTATTATCCACTAACATTGACAGTATGAGAACATTTAGGGTGATCTCATTCATTGTGCTATTGACGCTAGTCAATTCAGGTAATTCACCACCACGACATGGATTATATAATTGTTGGTCTGTGATCCGTTCTCGCAGATATACCTTTGTCTTTACCATATCCCACTAAAGTCAATGATAGCACTTCGCCTCCAGCAATTTTTACCCTCTTGGTTGATGCCATATTTATGGCTGAGATGTCTTTGCTACAACTTCTAGGACAGCTCTTAATTTCATCATGATGAATTGATTACCTGATACAGCAGTCCTGCAATATGGCTACAGCTTCCTCCAACGCCCTTACCACAGGTACAAGATTCACTGATGACAATTGGTCCGCGCCCATCAAATGTTGCAAGACTAACTGTGTCTCCGAAGTTTGTTGATGAAATAACTTGGCTCCCAAGTTTAACCTGATATAAAGCAATACATAGTCCTTACCAAGAGTATATTATCCATAGTAATTTGTTAATAATTACATTGAAGTTTGTAAACATTATAGGCATTCTGCTCAGATTATATATAATCATTAAATGGTTTGGCTAACATGTATTGACATAAATATTAATATACATTTACTACAACGCATGCATATCACTTATATAATGTATATCTATCCATAATAAAAATATTTATGCCCAGGTTGTTCTGTTATATATTAAATTAGGATATACGCACAATACTTGCATTGACATGATATGATTCTATATTTTTTCCGTGGACCTGTAACACCTTCCCTTAAAGTGGCACCCGATAGTACTAGACAATATCATGTCAAATTAAACATAACACACAATTATTTCTGAATGATGTTTTAGAAAGAGATTACAGATAAAATAAAATATGACCTCTTTATTTAAAATATATGTATAAACATGTGGGTGATAGTCTAATGATAACTGTAGGTATTCCATTCAACTGGTACCCTACATGTATATATATATATATGATGTGACCCCCAGAAATCGAAATCGACCTGAACACATACACATATATGGGACCATATATAAACCAGTTTGTGCACATGTGTATGAGGGGGGAAGGATATTTATTGTAATCACTTTTAAACATTGTCAGATACTGAACTAAACAGTGAACGAGCGGATTAATAATACTAGTACTAGTAACGGAATAAATTTAAATACCTGTTAGGCCAAAAATGTAACTTTTGCTGAAATATTTATGATCTTTTCCAAAGTAAGCATCGCCGGAAACTTTGTTCTTATATCTGATGTAATTTTCAACAAAAAAACATTATATGTAAATTCTGGAACTATAAACAAATCACGATAACTGCATATCACTGTCGTTGTATACGATTCACCCATGTTCGTGTTGATTCTTCGTGTAAACTGTGATCATACCCGACAGAGCTCCCGCAGCATCGATCTCGGTGCACTCATGAATATTCAGTAGGGAATATTAAGAAAGGCCTATCGTTGTATCTGATTCCTGAGGTTGGACTCACTATTGGCGCCATTTACTGGTACTATCTGCTCGACACGTGGCACCCTTCGCCTTCACTTTGTGTCTTGAATTAGGACGCGCTGTAAGTTTAGGTGTGAATAACACATTTTTACCTAAACGTTTCACTTTTAAACGTTTCCCAATCTTCCCACTAAATAAATAGTATAACGATTCCTTCGTGTCTTTCCATCCTAGAATGTGTATGTAGTAAATTTTCACCTAAACCAGGCCATCGTATAGTCCTATACCTGACCATGGCTAGAATAGGGTGTGAAGTGACTCGGTTTGGGTTAATGTCAAATAATTGTTTTTCAGTTATGAAGATCAATCGCTGTAGAAAACGACCCGACACTCAAAACCCATACACATTAGGCTTTGGAATGAGACTGACATGGTAGCAGCAGTTCAAGCAGTCAACTCAAGCGAGATATCCCAGGCAGCTGCCCAAACTACATTTAATGTATCACGGGCAACACTTCAAACCCGTCTCAATGGGAAGATGACACTTGATGCAAAGCCGGGGAGGATGTTCTGTTTCAGAAGTGATAACCGATCTTGCAGCCGTAAATGCTGATGGAGGGAAGACACCACCATATATGGGAAGACCACTCGGGGAAGACCATTCGAAGGGCTTTGAATAGTTTTGAGTTGGAAGCTGCTCCTAACGGTACGATCTAGAGTATGAGCGACACGAGATAATAATCTAATAATAGTTTCTCTTCTTGGAGTAAATTTATAAAAGATTGTACTTTTATAACCTATCTGTTGACTTTTATGTATATTCTTTAGTCATGAGTTCAAACGAACTCATCTTTATGGAGCAATTATATCATTATTCAGATTAAAATTGAAAATTATTCTCAAAAGCTAACTATGTACTTAGTGCAGAGACTATTTAGCATACTTGTACGTGTGGAGTTGAAACGGGGCTCTGCGTGTATCTGAGTTCCGATGGTTTTTCAAGGGGCATTAGATTTATCATATTAAGCTTTAAATAACAAATAGGTTACATTGATAGTATGATTGTTGTCTGTACAAACGACTCTTTAATCAAGTATGATCAAGTTAAAGAAAGCGTGGCAGGGTTAGGTAAAAAGTACACATTCACCGGATTAGGTAAAATGTGGCCAGGATATGGTGAAATCCTAGATTTGGTTTCAAACTCATATAATACGAAATCATAGCGCTCAAATACCACTTACACCCGATGACCAGATTTTGGTTAACATCATTTTCTTGGTGAGAAAAAGTTATTAGTTATCTTGAATAATGATTTATTGAGAACTGTTTGAAAATAAAAGTGGCCAGGGTTTGGTTAAATTAACATATGTCCACTGTAAATGACAATATTTTCGCCAATTTAACTGGTGTAATTTCTAATTAAAGGGTGTGTTTACGTCTGATTATATTGAACAGAACAACAAATGAAACATGCAGTATGCCATGACCCCTCCCCCATATTTGAACAATATATTCTCCCCATACATAGATTTTTCACACCACACTTGCTTTACAAATATAATTTTAATACCCCCACATTTTCAGCCATAAATAAACGTATATGATAGGAAGTCTTTAACCATGCGGGCCAACCTATGTCCTTTTCCGGGAATTAGTTCAATATTCAGTCAGATAGAACTTAGTGAAGCACACTGCAGGATAGACACATCGTGTAAAATGTACAACGAGTCAGAAAGTTCTATTTGTTATTATAATTATTTTAATTAAAATGTTTTTTATTTATATTTTTCAATTATTTTTAAGCAGTTGTTGTGGACATTGTTGCGGTAAAGCTCTGGATACTAATATTTATCTTACAGAAGAAAAGCTAATAGAACGTCAACTTTAAAATCGTTCGTCCATTTGTCGTGTTGCTATGACGGATGGGAGGGCCGGATTGTTCCGTGTCGCAATTGTTTTTTTCAGCTCTCTGAAGGATGGTATCGTTCAATACCCGGACAACCCCACCTCCATCCCCGGGCTACGGATCTGTCGGGTGGGGATTGCTTACTGAAGACTTTCAAGCATTTCATTCAATCGCTATGTTTTGACAGTGGGCTGAATGTTTTGGGAGAAAGTTCACTATTTATAACCACCCGCCAGCCAGCCTGCATGGGACTGTTGTCAAGTTTTGGTTAATACAGATGGTTACTTTACCCGGCATACAAACCGAAGACACGTCCAATTTGTCATTAATAAAAGTAATCTACGCCATTGCGCATGTTCATTAGTGAATGATTGAATGTGGACTTTGCCCCGTTGGACGTTTGAGAAATCTTCAAGCGTCTTGTAAAAGAGGCTGTGATTGGTCAGTTTAGCCAGTATTGCTGTAGTCGCAGATTGTTAATCACTTCATTTACATGGAACCGCTTCCTAAATAACTAGAATTCCTATCAAAGTCGAACAACCTTTTTTCTTTCTAATTTAGGCTTGTTTGGTTGATGTTCTTTAGCCACTGAATTGTACCAATATTTAGAGAACAATTCACCCTTGGTAACAAATGGTATCTTAAACCTAGTGGACGAACAACACGCAGGCTTCTAGATTAGGCCGGTAACCACGCAAAACAGCCTCGAAGGGAATTAGACGCGAATGCCACAAACACATTTTTCAAAACTTTAGAAGATGATCCCTTCAGTTTTCCAAGAGCGTATATCCTGAAAAATAATGAACGAATGACGTCTAAAAATCTCAAAAAAGATCTTTTGTGTGACAGACAGAGTTGTATTACACACAACTACCAAACTCGTGCTAACTTCTTTATAATCTGAAACACGAAAAAAACACAAAGTACTGGCAACAAATGATGGACACCGTTTTGTAAAATAGTTTCTGGGTTGAATAATCCAGATAAATCTAGTTATGCTATATATTTTTAAATAACTTTTATGCATGTATTTTGATAAATTCTGAATATTAAAAAATCACTTCAATCTTTCAATTAGAGCGCATTTCTCCGTCTGTATGGTAATAAACCTAGACAACAAGGAAGATTCAGGCAACATCTAAACGTATATAAAATGATATTTTAAACGTTGATAAATATTATCCCCTGCTATCGTAGAGTTTCCTGATAAGGTTACGGTGACATATATTTTGCACCAAAACAAACGTACTTCATCGTGTGATACTCGTATAGATTAACCAACTTTTGAAACTCATAAACATTCACCTTCTTCGTGATGTTTTGATTATGCGTGCTATTTGCAGAGATGTATCATTAAACATACACCTGTTATATCTTCTTAATTATTATAAAAAAGGCAATATTTTTTGTTTTTAAATACTATCAAAACACAAATAAAAAGAATAGAAAATATGTTGATTGTTAAATACGAATTTACTATTTTAGTTATTATTATTATATGATACCCATAAAAACATTATTTATCTGTATAAATTATCTTTATCGGCAACATTTCTTACTTGTATGTGGATGGTATTTCCCGGAATTTCCCTTTCGTAGTTGTGAACCACAAAAAGACTTTTACTTAAGACGAAAGTTTATTAGTATCCAGCTGTAAGACCAACTAAGAGAAATGATAGATTAACCACCTTTAATCGTCTCATATTGATCCTAGATTTGAGGAAATATAGATAATTATCTGTCTTACAGTGACTTTTACGGTATAATTAATATACTAGCAAGATAAACCTTGACCCGTGGGGATAAGATATCGATCGATCAGACATTTCGAGAATCGATTTAGTCGAAAATTGTATTTATTTACAGGTTTCATCGTGGAATTTATGGGGCCACTGCTGTAGGCGTCTGATTGAGTGAATGAGTTAGTGGGCGAGTGATTGAATGAAGTAGTGGATGGGTGGGTAATTGATTGATTGATTTATTTATTTATTGATAGATTGATTGATTCATTGATTGATTGATGAGTGAGTGAGTGAGTGAGTGAGTGAGTCAGTCAGTCAGTCAGTCAGTCAGTCAGTCAGTCAGTCAGTCAATCAGTAAGTCAGTTAGTTAGTCAGGCAGAGGGTGAGTCAGTGAGTCAGTGAGTATGTCAGTGAGTGAGTGAATGAGTCAGTCATTGAGTTAGTGAGTCACTCATTGAGTTAGAGTCAATGAGTGAGTTGGTGCCGCAGTCAGTCAGTCAGTCAGTCAGTAAGTCAGTCAGTCAATAGGGATGAGGAAAATTGGGGATTTTTCAGAGTCCGATAAAGTATTATCCATATATCGCTCTGACAGAGCCCTAGTCGTCATTATTGGGATATTGTGCGCATTTGAAATTTTGAGCGATGGACCTCGTTCATTCACCAACAAATTGACCGACCAAAGTGAGGGGCGTCTAATTAACATCGCTGGTTGTCCTTAGACGAAGAGTGTTTTGAGTACTGGATCCCAGATCTGGGAATTGATGCCAAATTACCTGCCATCACTGGGCAATGCCAGCGTATGTGTCATCGGCGATAACAATGTTCAGATACTGCACATTCGATTGTTAATCCGAAACTACGTACACGGGAGATATAAAGCCTGTTAAAGAATTCCTTAGCCAATAAAAAATAGAGCTGGACTATTTCAACTGACTGTTCGTGACCTGACCTCTCGTTAACAGTAATTAGTGTAATCTAAATGATAAGAAGTGACTAGTAGAAACCCAGTCATGTTTATTATCCCCAAATTTGAATATAACACTTTAAATTAGGTGTAACGTTTGTATATAAACTGTTATAGGTTAAATACGTCTGTGATATAGGAATAGCATGCCCCCAATCGCTCACACTACACCCTGTGGCTCACTACATCCCGTGGGACTGTTCAGGTTTACCCAGATATCTAGTTTGTATCAACAACTAAGCTATGTCTACAACAAAACTTTAGACACCAAAAGAGTAGCTAATATGTTTACTATAAATGAATCACACTTTTTATTATGAGTTGACGTCCTGTCATATTTGTCAGAGATATTGGTCCACGATCCATAAATATATCTCATTGTTACAGACTCGGAGGAATGTAGATAAATTTTTTTGTGATTGTAAATAGCCAAAACCGGTATCGACCTTTTCGCCGCACAGTGTCATCGGAGAGACTGACAAGTTGTCATAACTGACATCAGATACACCGACAGGTTGTCATAACCGTTATAAGATATACTGACATGTTGTCATAGCTATCACCAGAGATACATGCTTGTTATTGAAATAACACCAAATTATGAACACACCGATTTTGACAACTTATTTAAACAAAACATGGCCGTCTGTAATCGTCTACAACACACAGCGATATAATGAATGGTAAGAAATGAGTGGATAGTGTCAAAGGGTTAGCTTCAAAGAGGTCATCAATCAATTGTGAGATGAAGATCGTTGGAACATCATTGACATTATCATCATCATCATCATTATCATCATCTTCTTATTCTTCCTTTTATCATCATTTTTATCATCATCATCATTGTCATAAGCATTATCAAAACATTATTATTTCTAACAGTAACAATATGTAATACTATCATAAAATATTTTTAACTTGTCTAATTCTTCATTATGTGTGTGTGTGTGTGTGCGCGCGCGCGTGTGTGTCTGTGGTTGTATGTATGTACGTATATATATATATATATATATATATATATATATATATAATATCGGCATTATGTGAAGACTCAGCTTAAGAAAGTGTACTGAAATATACACCTACAAAATAACGATTTGTATTGTATTAGTGTATGATTAATGAATACATGATACCTAAACCTTAATCATATTCGTATTCATGTAGTTTGAGGATATTACTATTTATATTCTTCCCATATGATTGCCAGATAAAGCGTTCCCTTTATCATTACAGTAAGACCTGGCTAATCCGTACAAACATTCTAATGATGTCTGGATTATCAGTGTTGTTATTCGTTTCCACTCCGACAATGCTGCTGAAAGTATATTATAATATGGTTATGCACATCATTCAAGCCAAAGTTCAGATGAATCGGTGTATATTTGAGAGAAGCAGATCCTTGAGTCTGATGAAGTTCATCCTCCTCCCCAATGGATCCGGTTTCAACACATTTCTACAGTAACGAAAAATGTCAAACATGCCCTTCCTCTTCGTCTGGAATAACGTCTAGATCTGGATCAGTACAGGGATAATTTTCTATCTGTCTAGTAACTAAATCTCCCCTCAACAATAGATAGTGGCCATGCTGATAGTGTAACTGGCCACAAACCTCAGCACCGAGTCGAAATTCGTATCTAGCTATATCGAATTACCATTGGAGATTAATTGTCACATTTAGACCAACACGCGCAAAAAGGGGCGCAAAATAAAACCTGAAATTGGGGACGGTATGAATATAATTTTCTAAATAATTCCCTAGATGATAATTACACAAGTGCACTAATAAACATTTATTAGAGATTCGAACTAAAAAAACAAGTATTGTCGTATTACGAAATACACGGAGAATCTATTATTTCACATGCTGGGAGATTGATATTTTTTATTACCATCAAAATTAAATGCATGCTAAACCAATTCGTACCAATCATCGTGCCAGTACGTACCAAGCATCGTGCCAGTTCGTGCCACGTAGCCAACCATTTCAGATGTATTCAAACGAGACCTTCATCCAGTTCTTGAATTAATTCGCTTAATAAACTATTTTTATTGATTTGAACTTTGACTGTATGAATGACTTACTTTTATAAAACTATACGAAGTATATGTTTTACATAAAAAGGTTAAGGTTCATCATCAAAAGTAAATAATACATAAAATAAGTATACAGCTCAGAGATGTAGACACGAGTCTACAAGAGACTGTCCAGACTACAATGGACGTAAAATAATTGAGTATGCAAATACACATACATTTATCATATTTGACTGTTCGTGTGTTTGTAATAAATTATCTACCACCATTTATTTATTTTAAAAACACATTTAGAGAGAGAGGGGGGGGGGTAACTTGTCCGTGTTATTTATCAATGTAACCATTGGATCACAACATTTTTTTAGGCAACTCCTTTCAAGTCCAGGATTAATCCAGACTGACTGACTGAAAACTGAACAGAAGATATAGGGTGGGGTGAAACAAATGACCTTTAGTTGATATTCAGGGGAAGTAACTTACACGATGGAAAATGCAAATGAGATCATATTGGCCAGATTGTGTAGGACGTTAAGGTTTAAACTGTTACACAATTAACGGAATCTACCTTTACACATTACCTTCAAAATCGATCAGATAAAATAGATCTATATAATGTCCGTAACCACCTTAACCACCTTCACTTTAACAATGCTAAGTGTTAACCATCGCAGACCTATGTTTTGAACTCGTACGACCCTTGGTATGAACCAGTATTATCCTTGGCAAGAACTGGTCTAGTACGGCCTGTAGTGTTATCGTCTCGTGACTACCTCTATCATAGACGTAGCGCCAGCACCTCCAGTTCCTAGTTTGGGTACGAAACGGCTCACAGACGACTCGTAACCAAACCAACTCCTGACAATACCCCTCCCCTTCAGCCAAGTGATCCAGTATTGGGTGATAACATCTGTTTTGAGTCGTCATCATGACCAGTGGCGAAATTCTTGTACCGTAACATTAAAGGGACAATCCACCCTCAGAAAATATTTTTAAATAGGTAATGCTTAGAACAGTAACCAAAAATTCGACAATAATAATCGCGAAATATACCTGATATCATAGATATAGGGAAATAATCCAAATCACTGGAGGACCGCGATTACGGCTGCACCGGAAGCCAGATTCGAAGGTGGGAAAGAGAAAACTGATATGTTCTGATGTCACATCGGCGTTCTCTAGACTGACAGGATCATTTTGAATCATCTTCCTCTTGTCAGGTTCCTCTTGGCTCAAACTAATATGGTTGTATGTCATTCGTGACGTAATTTTAACAAAATAATGCCGTTTAGTTCTGAAATAATTCTTTGCTCACACTTGTTTACATGCTTTTGTATGGGCTCTACTGATTTCAGATCAACCGGATACGCTGAAGTGACGTCAGCATTCGGGAGCTTCCGGTCTCTTTTTGGCTTTAAAATGGCGGCGCCCATAGGCCATTAAAGGTCGACTAATCAGCACTTTGGACTTGATTATTTAATATGTGGGTGATCGTTTACACATATTGAAATTATTTATGATATTTGTGAGTATAGCTGTATTAGTCCTCAAAATTTGAAATGAAGGTGGACTATCCCTTTAAACGGTTGGAATCACATAAATTACGCTGACATTTAATTGTCCAAAACAAAAGCTCATATGACGGTCCCGTAAACAAGCTGGTACCGCTTCACCAACCAACATCTAGCTCGTTGGTTCGTATCTCAGAATTACCGGAGTGTGTGCAATGTTTCCTCTGATAATCTCACTTACCTTGGGAGCAATCGGTGCTAACTCCAAATAGGCAAAAACACGCGCGCGGGGCACACATACACACACACACACACACACACATATATATATATATATATATATATATATATACTCACTATCGTACAGATAGTGCAAAGACGGAAGTCTGAATAACCGGTTTACTGAAATAATTGTACACGTGCTTGTTCCGTCTCTTCCAACTTCTGTGTTGACAATGAAGTGACCTAATTTATGGGCTATGATTCAGAGTAGCATCCCTGTATCATCTTCAATATCACCTTATTATTGCTTTTATTGTCTTTCTAAATAGAAACTGCAAACAAATGCACTAAAAACGAGATATAATAAATTAACTACCAGCTGTCTTTGCGAAATGTTTTGAACATTAGACGTCACGTGACAAGCCTTTTTGGGCGATGAAATATATAGACAGACACTCAGTCAGTCAGAGAGACAGACAGATAAACAGACAGACAGAACCGTGGTTTGACGTATATACCATGTTCGAAAACTGGACCAGAAGTATTACCATGTGTACAGGTTTATGTATGTATAAGTTTTTTCTATGTATAGATTTGTATATGTATAAATTTGTAGATGCATAGATTTCTATTATATATGCATTGATTTATGGGGGTAGGTATTTGTGGAAGTATAGGTATTTATTAATGTGTGGTTCTTAGTAATGATATTATATATATATATATATATATATATATATATATATATATATATATATATATATATATATATATATATATATATCAAACATATACAATACAAACACATACACTAGCAAACACAATGCACATACATACACGTCACGTGACACTCTGGGCTACTTCCCTTTCACTCACTGTTGAAACTGATGAATCTTCCAGGGTGACGTAATCGCGATTCGTGGCACTCGGCGTCGGTGCACTTTCCCTATAATCTGCTCGCACACAATTGTCGCTGACTCACCATTAGTTGGCGATAAATCCACTTCGGCGTTTTCAGCGAACTAATTAAAATAAAAGTGACTAATAATCAGCGCATAAATCATGTAAATTATTCATGACGACCGGCCGGCGAAACGACTAAAAAACGTCGTTCTCGCCGTCGTCATGGCTACGTCATTATTCTGGCGGTCTCGTTCTCAAAAGTCACGTGGCCCTTTCCATCTTAGCCAGTGACGTGTTCCGGTGAGAACTGGGCCACTGATAACGTGAAGAACGAGACAGGGTCTATTGTAATCCATTAAAACATGAATGTTTAATAAGTCTGACAAGTGAACATTATTGATGCATCAAGTGCTAATCCGGAACACTGGTAATGTGATTTGGAAGTTTGCGTGTGATTGTGTGTTTGTTTGTTTGTTTGCTTGCTTGCTTGTTTGTTGTGTGTTTGCTTACGTGTTTGTTTGCTCGCTTGGTTGTTGGGTGTTTGCTCATTTGTTAGCTTGCTTGCTTGTTCTAGGAAAATGTGACGTGGTATCGGCGCGGTGAATTTAAACTGGTGATTACGTCATCTGGATGATTAATTGGGGCATCGTTGGTGCAGAATAGTTAATTTTTATATTGAGATACGTAATGTCGCAATTATTTGATAAACTCATACCTGTCTCTGCCTCTCTTACAGAACCCACACACATATATGTATATATTATATATATATATATATATATATATATATATATATAAAGAACGGAATATTAAAAACATGACCTGTATATTATGTCTCTAAGTGGCTTATTTGCTTCGATTCGATTTATAAAACAATATCATGTATTAAGTGAGTATTTCTAATTTTATGGGAACATATATTTCCGTGGATGTAATAATATTGGTAATCCTTGCCATTGTACGAATGAAGATTTATTGCATTTCTGAAATCTAACAGAGATTATCATTATCGTGTATGTTCTACAATTGTTACCCCGTCTCCTACGCGAATTGGTTGTTGTGCTTGCATTTTTCACAATATGCACTGATTCACTAGGGATCATTGCATCGCTATATGGCGTATTGATTACTTGACCCTACCAATGAGTTTGTTTGGTGCTCTCCCTTGAACACTTTGTAACATTGCGCGGCCGCTTGTCGGCTGTAAACGATTCAGGATCTAAATTTGAATGACGATCGAGTAAATATTGTCTATTTGACTTCACCACATTATGTTAAAAAAAACATGAAAACCTCCCAATTAATGATTGAGTAATATTTCGGTTACCCTTATGAACGATGGGTAAGAACTCTAAGGGGAATACCTTTTGTTAAAGTGATTTACATGAATCAACATGTCACATCAGTATGCCGAGCTGCCTACTATCATCTTAAGAACATCCACTGTCTAAAACCGTTCTTGACACAAGAAGCACTTGTAACTGTAGTCCATGCTTTTGTTACATCTTGTTTAGATTACAGAAGATCCTCGGCTTACGAACGAGATCACTCTTTACGTACGTTCGTAAGCGGAATTTGTATGTATATCGAAACACACTAACTAAATGTACGAACGGTCGGGTCGATCCCTGATCCTTAAATAATTGTACAATAAGTACATGAATCACTCGCCTATGGTAATACATTGTTATATTTGTCATTTATGTAAGAATAAAATCACTCCTAACAGTAAAGTACACTATTTCCACTGGCAACAGATTAGGAGACATAATGAAGGGGTAAAGAATACCTCAAAACACAAAAACCAAGCAATCATAAATGGCGCGTAATCAAAGGAAACTAAGAAAGTCTTCCTCCTCGGCTAGGCCACGTGACGACGTCTTCCTCACACGCCACGCCACAATCTAGCTCGCCGATCCTTAACTATCAACCGTTGTTGATAACTCGAAACAACAACTTTTAAGCGATTATGAGGGTTCATTCGTAACGGCGATTTGTCGTAACCCGAGAACTTGCTATATCGTAACTCTCTGTTATATGGCATATCTGATTATAACATCAATCGACTCCGGCGTATTCAGAATGGTGCAGTTAGCGTAATGACAAATACTCGAAAATATTATGTTAACAGCCGAATTATTCAGAAAACACATTTATTAACAATTCGAAATTTTATCCGTGGCAGTTCGCCTGAATATCTCTGGGAAATGTGTCACCGAGAAGGTCATCCACAAAACTTGGATCCTCCAGTCAGATACTACTGTAGGGCTCTGTGTCGCGGTTCTAGTCATTTGGTGATTGTGCAATTCGTGTAGTATCTCCCCCCCCCCCCATCTGTGGAACAGGTACCCGGCGCGGATAAGATATCATTCGCTCCTTAATTTATTATTATTATTATTATTATTAATTAAACTGAGGCCTTTTCATAGAATATTGCACGTAATGCCAGAATTAGGTTTCATAATTAAATCTTTAATAGAATTCTTAGATAATATAATATACGAATTTCTTTAAATAACGTTAATATAAGACGCCACCTACCGTCAACTTGGATTACAATTTAATATCGAGTTTGAATTACTTCATTTAATAAACCTGTCGGGTTCTTATAGTAGATGTATAACGAGTATCATTTAATCTAACTCAAGTGGCATATGCTAACCTCTCTGGTTACCGAATGTGTTTACAGAAAATATATCCATGATATTAAAGCTCCGTAAACTGAGCACTGTGTCCCTTTCATTTATATCGTTTCGATAGGGATCCGATAACTGATATAGATGAAAATAAACACCACTTCCGTTTATGATACGAAAAGGAAACAGGTAAACACGCCAACAAGTTTTTTGAAGACAAGATCAAACGCATAAGAACTTAATAGAATCAGATGTGTATTATGCTTGTGCCATTATGATTTTGTTGTCTTATTAATTTTTCAATTTTAACAATACGTTCTCGCCAACCTTGTTGTTGTCGTAGCAGAATAACACGTGAACAAATTCAATTACAAAACAAAGGCTCAATTGTGACCTGAAACGATCGAAATAATTGATAGTATTTTGGGGAAATTCAATCCCATAAGTGCCGTTAAGCATTACTATAGCCGTTGCAACGTTTCTTGATAATGTCGTCGTTATTGTTGTTTTCACTGTTGTTACTGCTGTTGTCGTTGTCGTTGTTGTTACTGCTGTTGTCATCGTCGTTGTTGTTGTTACTGCTGTTGTCGTCGTCGTTGTTACTGCTGTTGTCGTCGTCGTTGTTGTTACTGCTGTCGTCGTCGTCGTTGTTGTTACTGTTGTTGTCGTCGTCGTTGTTGTTACTGTTGTTGTCGTCGTCGTCGTTGTTACTGTTGTCGTCGTCTTCGTTGTTGTTACTGCTGTTGTCGTCGTCGTTGTTGTTACTGTTGTTGTCGTCGTTGTTGTTACTGTTGTTGTCGTCGTCGTTGTTGTTACTGCTGCTGTTTATATTCTATATTTTCGATTATCAGATCTTAGCGAGATACTCTAAAAAGGGGCGCCCCCCGACGGTGATATAGCCCGACGATTATATATATATATATATATATATATATATATATCACTCTTTCTAGCTGAGGGCGCCTCCGTGGTCTAGCGGTAGCGTGCTGGACCACAGATTACTATCACCCGTGTTCGAATCCCGGCGTGGGCTTATCTGAAGGTTGTTTCGTCTTTCACTTCGTCTCATTACCTTGGGAAGTCGCTCGGCCCATTTAGCCTACCTTGTGCACAAAAGTGGCCGTAATATAATAATCACTCTTTCTAGCTCTCACTCTCTCTCTCTCTCTCTCTCTTATATATATATATATATATATATATATATATATATATATACCTATCTATCTATCTATCTCTTTCTCTCTCTCTCGCTATGTCTTTCTGTCTCTCTCTCTCTCATTCTCTCTCTCTCTCATTCTCTCTCATTCTATCTCTTTCCCCCCGTCTCTCTCTCATCTCTCTGACACGATTTAACGATTGCTGGCAGACATCGACCATAGACCGAAACCGAACACAGGACAGTATCCTGTTGACCCGGTGATAACAGAATTAATTAAAATGATAAATGAAAGTCGGCCGACAGACATCACGTCCCATCACACGTCATATATCAATGTCGGTCCTCTCCTGGCCGTGTATTGTCCTTTCTGAAACAAGCCAAAATTTGAATGATCACCAAAACTCACAGCCTTTAGGGCTCTATGGATGATGTTTGCTTAAGGCTGTCGGATGACGTAAGCAGAAGCATTTCGGCTGGAAATTAGCCGACTTCGACGCTAGTCATCGTCGTATTCGGCTTTTTCTGTACACGATCATCGGGGGGGGGGGGGAAATCGGAGTAATGTTTGTCCTTTATTGCTGATGACGAGTTGGTTGGCTATTGTCTGGCTAATTAAGCGCTAATTAATTAAGTGTAATTGTAATATTGGCCATCATTGCCCATTCGGCAATAATGCCTGTGGAAAGAGTCTGGCGCGCATTGCCGCCGCCTGCGTTACTGCCGTTGTCTGCGTTACTGCCGTTGTCTGTGTTACTGCCGTTGTCTGTGCTACTGCCACCGTCTACGTCATTTAGTCCCCGTATCGGATGCCGACCGCAATTCGTCTTTATTATAAAGCCATCGGAGAACAATTAGCTTAAATTTCGATGGCGACCGGCTAACGGTGTTTTGATGATTGGAGTTTTTCTCTCTCAGTGATAATAGCATTATGGCCGAGATGAGCTAGATCAATTAGCTCCGACTACCTTTAGTCTTAATTAGATTAACGAACGGTTTATGTACCTCTAATGTTTACTGATAGCTGTCTTGTTCCCTTCTGGCGAGTCTCATTCGGCAGCAGCTGTCATTACGTGATATCATCTCCTGTAGAGCTCTCTCAATATATCTATCTGTCTATCTAACTATATATCTATCTGTCTATCTAACTATATATATATATATATATATATATATATATATATATATATATATATATATCCGCCTTTCTTTCTCACTATCTATCTACTATATCTATCTATTGACTATCTATCTATCTATAATATATATATATATATATATATATATATATATATATATATATATATATACTTTCCTATACTCAATTCTCACTCACTTTCATTCACTCACACACTTCACTCACTCACTTGTCAATCAACCAATAAATCAATCAGTCAGCTATCGAATTCTGACAGATAGTTCAGTCAGTAGAGTGTTAGGCAGCGAGGTACGATCAAATTGGTTTCCAGTCTACAGGATAAGTCTCAAATACCTCCCTCATGTGTGTGAGAGAGAGTAGAGATCAGACATAAACTTTCTATGTTTGTATTTATGCGTGGATTAGCTAAAATCTTTGCCGTTTATTTCCCTAAATAACTGTCACCAGAACCCCTCCTTACAGAGTTCGTTCGTCCGTCCGTCCGTCCGTCCCTCTATCCGTTCGTCCGTCTGTCCGTCCATACACTAAAGCGGTTATCTATCCAATAAACCACCAATAAATCAACTGATCGATTGATACATCAATCTATCTATTCATAAACTTATACATCCACTCATCCTTCCATCGGCAGCTTGTGGGTTTTAGGTGTTGATTTGACCGACCTTGTCCTTTCTGGTGTCCACAAAAGGCCACTAAATGAGGCAATAATAAGGTATTTTTTACCAATTTGCTTTTAAGCCTCATTCATTTGGCTCATTCAATCCATCTATTAAACCACGACTCCACCCACTCCATCCCCAAACATCCACCAATCCACCCATCTCCACATATATTCCAAAGTAACGTCTCTCCTTTACACACACACACACACACACACACACACACACACAGAGGGAGGGAGGGTGGAGGGAGAGAGAGAGAGAGACATGGCGCTCCAAACCTACAAGTTACGAGTTTGAATCCGGCTAACAACCGGGTTTGTGGGATGTTTCCATATGTTCTAGATGTGACCAGTGTCGAAGCTAAACCAGCCAACTCATCTCTTCAAACACAACATATTGGATGTCTCCGTGGTATGTCTAATAAAGTGTCTGGATCCAGACATATATCATTATCAGATCAAATCCGACGCTGTCTATGTCTGAATAGTGTTTCATCCTTCACTTCGCCTCATTGCATTTCGAGTGGCTTTAAACAGAGCCAACAATGTCAACACGTCACATTCCTACATCATATTCCTGCGCTATATATATATATATATATATATATATATATATATATATATATTGGTCGTCGCCATTATATAAGGCCATTGGCAGTCATCGCAATGACATCCACGTTGAGGAGAATAACTTATTCATGGAAATAAACCGATTGAGATGAAGTAAGAAATCTGGAAGACACTTCCTAGAAACGATCCTTTCATCGACAGATAACATTCTGACAACGACAGGTGTACCTAGAACATGAAGCGTCACTGATCTGTCATATAGATACGGCCGTATCAGAGACAACACGTCTACTCCTTGTCATAAATTATTTACATATTAATGGCTTACGTAAATTCACAGATGGTCACACACACACACACACACATATATATATATATATATATATATATATCAATGGTCTAATGTTATGATGGATGGGGATTTTCTTTAGGTAAAGGGATATCAGTTCTTTAATCGTGGTCAGGTGATTTCGGTCATTTAGTTCATGTTCCACAATTCCGCGAATGCGAATCCAGCGAAATCGGACCCTTTCTGGGGGGGGGGGGGGCTGACATCAGCAGCCGATCATTGTTCGGTTCGGCGAAGCAAAACAGGAGAAGAGAGCAGTGGCATTTCAATATCATAATTTCTGAGCACAAGAATACGACGAGGACGGATGTCGTAATAGTGGCGTTCTTTATACGGCCAGTATATTCTAGCTAAATAGGCCTTATCATATGATTGGGCATGCCGCATGATAGTTCATCAGTCGAGGCAATGACGCGCTAGTAGTCGAGGCTGGGAGATCAGCATTTACTCTGCCATAAAATCGATTCCTTCTCAATTTGGCCAACATTCTGACGCGATGCCGTCACCAAACAGCACCCGGTGACGACAATTCTGTGGGCAATATTTAGCTAATTACCGGTTGATATTATGTTTGGTCTTCGCTCTTCAAGCTTCCCATTACCAGTAATATGAAGCCAGTTATTTTTCCCTTCACTGGTCCCAGACATTTGTGTTTGCTGACGGGAAAAAAATATTGTTCGCATCAAAACCAGGCTATTGTTACAACAAGACACGGCAACCGGAATGGCGTCCCATTGCCGTGTCCCGCTATCATGTACCGATGGGAATCCAGTTCCAGGGTCGTGTGCTAAGAGGAATCACGACCTCCTACCTTTTTCCCACACGAGAATCACGTTCCCATTATATAGGTAAAGATGAACCGACTCCCTACAGGAATGTCGTCCCGACACTGTTTCCCTAATGAAATCACCCGCCTACGCCCCAACACTTAAGGAATCACGATCCTACGCCCAATTCCTGCTACAATTACGTTCCTACATCATAACTCGTAGTAGATCACTTGCCTATGACCTGTCCCTAAGGTAATAAGTGGTTTACCCGGTGTCCCTAAGGTAATCACGTGCCTATGCCGCATCTTCAAACGTGTCTTTATCTCGCCAAGACAGATATGTCCACACATTCTATCTCTAAGGACTTCCCCCTCGTAGCTTCTCCTGTGTATTTTATTCGGTTATTTTTCTTATGTGAATGAGCTACCTACCACATGCACATTTATGAATCCTGTGTCGCCTAAAACAAACACATCCATTTATCCTATATACCCAAAGGAAGCTGACTTCTAGACCTTGTATGTCTAAATGTAGCACGTGTCTACAGGCTCTGTATATAAACAAAGCATATTCCTACACCTTGTATGTCAAAATAAAGTCTATTCCTACACCCTATATATATATATATATATATATATATATATATATATATATATATAAACAAACATATTCCTACACCCGGTATAACTAAATGAAGCATATTCTGACACCCTGTGTTTCGTAAATAAGCGTATCCTTTCATTCTATATGCTTAAGGGAAGCTCACCCCCGTATGCCTAAATCTAGCATATGTTTACCCTGTCTGTCTATAAACAATGTTTCTACACCCTGTATGTCTAAATAAACTATGTTCCTACGCCCATCTATGCTTGAAGGAAGCATGTTCCTATACCCCATGTGCTGAAAAGAAACATTTCCCTACGCTTGTTTCGCCCTGAAGAAGCATGACCATATTCCATGTGTGCTTAAAGGAAGATGTTCTCTATATCACATGTGCCACGCTTTATCATTAAACAAGTTTAAGTTCTGCGATGGATTCCTACCGAAATTACGATCCTATTTCGTAACACGTAGGATGATTGATGTTTTACGGCCACTTTTGTGCAGATGGTAGGCTAAATGGGTCGAGCGACCTCCAAAGGTAATGAAGCGAAGTCAAAGATGAAACAACCTTCAGATATGTCCACGCCGAGATTCGGACACGGGTGGTAGTGATCTGTGGTCCAACGCGCTACCGCTAGACCACGGAGGCGCGTAGGGAAGCATTTGCCTACAACCTATACCTAAAGTAGATAGTTTCCTATGTAATGTCCCAAAGGCAATGACGTCCCTATGCCATTTCCAAAGGAACTTTGGCCTCTGTGCCGCACATCTCGGCTCATGCGAGCCAAAAGGACGAATGTCCCTACATCCTGTGCCCCCTTAAAGAAGAATGTCTCCTCGCCGTGTTTGTCGCAAAGAACCACGTCCCTGAATGTTGTTTGCCTAGACGAAAATGGCCCTAGTTAATGTGTGCCTAAAAGGAACATGTCCCCGATCCTGCGTGTATAAAGGAAAGGCGTCCCCACAGCATGTTTGCCTTAAGAAAATGTATCCCTATACGTTGTATATCAAGAATACACGTTCTTGGAACATATATATCACAGATGGCATCACATCTGGTTAATGAGAAAACCAAATTTAAACTTCAAATGCCAGAACAAACTTGAAAATGACGCCATATTCTGCTAATCTTCTCACTGCCAGAAATGAATGCTGTTATTATAGAAAACAATAAAGATAACAATAGAAATACTATTATATTTATTTGTTTATCACCAATATAGATCTATATCTGAAACATGACAGTAATAATAAGTTGTGATAAACAGGACATCAAAGGAATAACTATGTGATAGAGCACCTGGCTGAATAGGCTTATTATTATTATTATTTATCAGATAAATAAATTGATCAGTGACCTTGCTGATATTAGTCTTTGAACAAACACGTCGTTCTCTGGCAGCCATTTTGTCCAGAACTCTAGTCGCAGATTATAAAACAAAGGTCTTAGTTCTTCACACACACACGCGCGCGCGCGCGCGCGCACACACACACACAGTTTACAAAGAGACTCGTTTCTGAAAGTAATCTCCCCCCCCCCGTCATCGTTCCGTAATCCTCCTATTAAATTCCTCATCGCCTTCGCCATCCTCACCGTCATCGGTCTCCTCGTAATCCTCACGATGCGACAACGCCGCATCGTCCACATCATTTGCCCTATTATCGGTCAGACTACCGTAGCCCCGCGAGCTGGTGCCGTCCCCTAACGACAGCGCGCCTTCCTTCAACAACAAGTGGTCCAGTCTGTGGAAGAACAACTGTTTGGCGTACATGTACAGGTGTACATCTAATCGGTTCAGATTCAGGATTTCTCGGACGTCTTCCGGCGAGACGTCCATCTCGCCGCCGTGCGTGTGCTCGTGCTGAACGAAATCCTGGCGAAACTTCAGCCGGAAGGTCTTCTCGAACAGATACTGGGACTCCCTCTGGTACTCGGTCAAGCCGAAGAACGCCAGCTGGCGGAGATTCCGCTTGGCCGATCGCAGCATGGTGCAGTCGCGCGCTTCCGGCGACATGACGCCGTGCCTGTAGCAGCCGGAAAGGCTTAGGTTGGCGAGCATGCGCGCTTGACGGTTGTTGGCCAGGTTATAAGGACAGGTCATGAACTCCGGTAGGGTTACTCCCGTCCAGTTGGCGTCTAAAGAAATAGGACGATAAAAGGTGTCACGGGAAGGTGTTTACATTAATTTTATATGTAACAACATGTCTTATATAGAATGGTCAGCAAGATCAAATTTGCATTGTCCTTAAGAGGTTTAATGAGATCGTATAGATGGTTTATAATCGAAAACAAAACAACTTTCGTCTGATCAGTGCACGTTAAATGTTAAGGTAGTTTATCTTGTAGTTGAAGCAAGGTGCTCCCAATTGTAACTCTGACCTAACACCGTTTAAATATTTACCATCAAAGCAGAAAGGTACTTCCTCTAACGAAGCCTGTCTGCCATCACATTGTAGTCTGGCTGCCTTCCATGTCGCTCCTCTCTGTACATGTTTAAACTCGCTGATGTAACGTGTGTAGGGGTCACGGAGTACGGTGATGTATAGGAATCTGGAATGAAGAAATGGCCAAAATGAACCTTAATTACCAGTTACGATTTATAACCGGCAATAAGCGAGCCAATCCCCAACACTTCTGTAAATGATGATGATGATAATGACAGATGACACTTTTGTGTACACGGTAGGCTAAATGGGCCGAGCGATCTTCAACGGTAATGAAGCGAAGTCAAAGATGAAACACCCTTCAGATATGCCCACGCCGAGATTCGAACCTAGGTGGTAGTGATCTGTGGTCCAACGCGCTACCAATTAGACCACAGAGGCGCTCACTTCGAGTAAAGAATGGCACGATAATAATTAGTGAATAGTGCTTGCAATTGCATTACGTGAAACAGCACAAACATGGCGACTTCCATACCACCATCGGCTGCCATCTTTGACTGCCTTTCTATTAGACCAGCCTTTCTCCCTCCAAAGGCTTCCCCATATAAGATGAAGCTCGTTCAACTTGTTCTCTAGAACACTTCACCGACAACAATATGTCGGGAACACGAAGTATTTTTCTATTTACATAGATACGGCGATGTTCCGCGATGTTCCCAGATATATATCTCCCTTCTTTGACGCCCAACTCATTCGTTCCGTTAAGTATTGCCCCTTTATTGTCATCGGCGGTTGTAACAAAGCCATAAGTGAACCATTCCTCGTTGGCATTATGACAGCGCGACATTTTCTCAATAAATCTGTCTCATCCATCATGGCGACCGGCGCCGAAGTCGTGTCTAAACAAAATGGCCACATCTGAAAGCGGTCGCCTGAACGGGAAGTGAACTTATGACCTCATTTTCGACTACGGCCTAGCAACTGAGACTCATAACCGGTGCCCAGTCTGTGTGACACGGCGTCGAGGCCCACAATATGCATGTCAGATTTCGTATGATTACTAACCGATCATCGTGAATCCTGCAACAGTTCGGTGTCATATACAATCGTGTATGATAATCAGTCTCTATCTAACAACAAATGATTTTATATATTAAGGCCCCCCTCCATCCAACCCCCTCGAAAGAGAGCCATCGTTACTCAACTGATATAGGACAGTTGTAAGGGGTTATTGGTGTGTACTTCTAGACTTCCAACCCCTAAGTTCCGCAAACTACTGCTACCCATGTCTGTGGATTACTTCATCCATCAGTGATTGGCTTTGCCCTGATCTTTTCTGTTTTTCTTGGAGAGTTTAGTCCTTCGGCCATATTCCTCGCTGACTTATGTCATCCAATACATCAGTCCAATCAGATGTCAATTGTAAGTGGATTGGGACGGCGTGGTGCGTCGTGATTTCGTCCATGCACAACGACACCGTGCATTAAGTTTTGTCTTCCAGGCAGCCCGTGTTGCAAAAGACGTACCTAAAACGGCAACAAAACATCAACCGTGAAATAATTAGTCTAATGGCGGAACACACGGCTAATGACTCCTCTAAAATCACTTAATGGTGTTTGTTCGTTTTATTCCCTTTGTTCAATATAGAATTCGTATGGGCGCTGCCAATTTAAAAATAGGGAAAATATCTCTGTACGATGACGTCACGTCTGGGAATTTCCGCGTCTAGTTCGCGTACGACTGCGCTTCGAAATGGCAGCTGGCCGGGGCGCCTCCGTGGTCTAGCGGTAGCGTGCTGGACCACAGATCACTACCACCCGTGTTCGAATCCCGGCGTGGGCATATCTGACGGTTGTTTCGTCTTTCACTTCGTCTCATTACCTTTGGGGGTCGCTCGGCCCATTTAGCCTACCTTGTGCACAAAAGTGGCCGTAAAACATCAATCATCATCATCATCATCGAAATGGCAGCTGCCACGGTGGAATAGCGTCCGGTTAATGCGACTATAGCTATTTGCTCTCGCATACCGCTTACTGCTGATCCGGGCTTCCTAGATTTGGAACCCCAACTCTATTTTGTATCGGGTAGAGAGAGAGGTACGAGCAAAAGGGTTTCACAAGCAAATTCCTATTTTAAGCAAATACCAATTCGCCTCTGATTGGTCGCCAGACATAAACAAAAGTACGAACTCTTAACTTTCCCGAACGATGAACGTGATTTCTCTAGAGTAAAATCACCTTTTTCGGTTGAGCGTTTTTTATGCGATATTCTTTAAAGAGACGTCACAGCCGTAACTAAATCATGTCCTTTTGGCCATTAATATTTATTTACGCCAATCAAACAAACACAAAATTACACACATTATACGACCTTATCTAAGTTTCAGTCGATGAGGAGTGCTAGTTCTTACGATTTCCTCGACGCACAATTTCTAATTTTGTGATAACCTTTCGTCTTCGGGTGGTGCTCGTGGTGGTGCTCGTGGTGGTGCTCTTGGCGATGGTTTGTTTGATGACCAGTGACGAGTGATTCTGTGTTGTCGGTGATGATGGTGTTGGCGGTGAGGGCGGCCATGGTGGTGGTTGTGAAAGTGTTGATGGTGGTGGTGGTGGTGGTGTTGGTATTTATGGTGCTGGGGGTGTTGATAGTAGTGGTGATGGCGTTGGTGGTGTTGTTGGTAGTGATGGTGTTGGTGTTGTTGGTGTTCATGATGTTGCTGGTGATGGTCATAGAGGTGGTGGTGTTGTTTGTGGTGGTATTGTTGGTGGTGTTTTTGTGGTGGTGATGGTGGTGCTCGTGGTGGTGGTCGTGGTGGTGGTGATGGTATTGGTAGTGTTGTTGGTGGTGGTGGATTTGATGACGATGGTGTTGTTGGCGGTGGTGTGTTGGTGGTGATGTTGATGGTGTTGATGGTGTTACTCGTGGTGGTGATGATGGTGGTGATGGTGGTGCTCGTGGTGGTGGTGATGGTTGTGTTCGGGTGGTGTTGGTGATGGTTATAGTGGTGCCCCTTTGTGGTGTTGATGGTGGTGACAGTGGTGCTCGTGGTGGTGTTCGTGGTATTGTTCGTAATGGTGGTGATGGTGCTCGTGATGGTGCTCGTGATGGTGTTTGTTTGGTGACCAGAGAAGAATGATTCTGTCTTGTTGTAGTAGTATTTGTTTGATGTCGACTCGCGTCAATCAATTATTGACGCAAATGACATTAAAACATCTGTCCCTCAAAACCCCGCAGTTTATGACATCAATGACACTCCAATAACAACATATCACAAATATGACGCAGCATCGTTATGCTCATTCTGAGTCTTTTTGCAATATTTGATTAGTAACGCAGCATTCCAAAATGCAGAAACCGGTCAACACAACCACCTGCATTAAAGTAAACACCTGGTATAAAACACCACTCGAGATTGGTCCTTCCATTCCTCGTGTAATCGTCCAAGATAATCGAATGATAATGTTGACATGCCATGACGAGCCAGATATGTCATAAATCTATATTAAATGAAGAACTCAAATAGGCGTTTTACTCTCCGCGATGGAATGATGTCTGTTGATAATGTGAACGAACCTACAGATAAACTGGACTTCTTTGATCATTAGTGATCCGTGTAAACAAACCTAACAGCTCTTTGGCAATAGCACGGTATCTCAGGTAGCGAAGTCCGTAGAGCAATCACCAATAAAACTCCATGTTAGGGTTTGAATCAAGGTGTTACAAGTGTTCGTGGATTCCTTCCTCGTGGCAGTATGTCCGAGGGGTGACCATCGTCGAGATTAAACAAATACCTGTGGTATGTCTTTTTCTATCACTACTACGACTACTACTACTACTATCATTACTACTACTACTACTACTACTACTACTATCATTACTACTACTACTACTATTACTACTAATGCTATTGGGGCGTCTCTGTGGCCTAATCGGTAATGTGGATGACGATAAGCCTCTAGCATCTAGCTTCCAATCCTATTATAGCTATGTCTGAGGGATGTTTCAGCTTTGACTTCACCGCATTATCTTTGGAGGTCGTGCGGCGCATTTTGTTTATCGTGTGGAGAAAGCAGCAATATTTACCTTTACAAGAACTGCAATTGCTGCAATTGCTGCTGCTGCTGAAGATGATAGTGATAATGATAATGATGATGATTATGATGATGATGATGATACTTGTAAAACTGTTGACATTGCTAATATTATTGTCTTTAACTAAACGTATTCACCCCCTCTTCATCAGGTCAAGGTTAAAGCGATAACCTTTCCCGAACTGAACAGGTCATGGACGTCTTATATTTAATGGTATCTAGGGGAGTGAGTGAGTAAGTATTTGATTTATCCAGAACAATTACACGACCAAGGCAAGATCTTTTCCCGGCGGCTGAAACACCCGACGGACAGGGCCAACGTTTGGATTCGAAGCCGCAACATTGACGGTCCGCACTGCACTGCACACACACACACACACATATATATATATATATATATATATATATATATATATATACAGACACAGATACATACACACAGAGACATCACGGCGACAACATCCTGAATGGCGTATCGCAGCAAGTTAGCTGTCAATCATAGACCATCATGATATGAAGTGGTCGGTTGACTCATTCTCCGGCTTCTTTTGATAGATAGTCGCCATTTATGTCACGTGACATAAACACTTCGGCGAAGGAACGAAGCACACAACAACGATTTGGTTGGGACGTTTATGTCTCGTCCACGATACAAACCGGTGTACGACATTAATCCCGTGCTCCGGGCACTGAACCCAATTTGACATTATTTAGTCTGACAAATGGGACATTCTTCCACGTCACTGACACCCCGTGAAGGTATACATCAGGCGACCGGATATCCTACATTCGGTGGCCTTGACCTTCGGTTGGTGATTATAAGCGGCCGATTGGACTGAAGTACCATCAGGTTGGTAATAAAACCGGGTTAATGGCATGACGCTAGTGACCGGGCTCGAACTCCTGACGTCCGCCTGAATGCCAAGCACTCTCTGAACTCGGCTATGGCGTACTAAATCAGGCTAGAAAGATATCGTCACTCAAACAGACAGGACAACAAACAGATATGCAGACCGGCTGATATTGGCGGGGGATAGACAAGCAGACAGGTACTCACAGACAAGCACATGCAAGCCAACAAGTGGGTAGACAAGTAGATACAGACATCAATATAGACAGACTATCATAAATATGTATTATTAGATAAACAGTAAGACAGGCGAGAGAACAGACAGGAAGGTAGTGATGAATTAATAGACAGACAGGGAGACAGGACGGCGGCACAAAGATGCTACAGACAGCCAACCAGACAGGCAATGTGGCATACAGGCAGGAGTAAAAAATATTCATAAACTGACAGTCATGCATCCAGACACACAAATAATCACAGGCTGACATGATAGTCAGACAGGCAACACGACAGACAGGCAGCTATACGGATCAGGGTCAGATCAAAGTGGATCCTGTACAATAACTGGGTGTGTTTGTGGGTGATTGTGTGTGCGTATATATATATATATATATATATATATATATATGACCTCTAAAATGCGCCCAAACAGAGCCAAAACTATTCTGGGTTAGCCCTTGATGCAGATATTCGTATTATGTATACATAAACCGAAACCGAAACAAATATTCGGATAGAAATGGGACAGTACAGATATATAGACAGATATATAAATAAAGACATTCAAACAAACACGTGGAGAGAGTGAGATATATATATATATATATATATATATATATAGAGAGAGAGAGAGAGAGAGAGAAAGGGAGAGAGAGATGTCCATACACGGTAATGCACAATTCTTCATCGATCAGTCATAAGCCCACCATACTATAAGGTGTCATGGAGCTAAAACACACACACACAGCGACACACACACACTCACACACACACACACACGCTGAGACTGAGTCAAGCTTCTCATGCTCTTAGTATCATGTCATAAGCCGATTAACCGAGTCTAAATAACAATAATGGCATGCCGTGATCAAAGAGCCGGTCCTTGTATATGTTGTTGTCTGTCTATTGAGGATAGACCGACGCTGGCCCATTACAGGAAGTTTTCGGCGAGTGAAAGGCTTTGATCTTTCGGCGTGATTTAATTGTCTGATTTGGCGTGATCAGAGCAATCAAGGTAAATATAAATCTTTAGAGCTGCCATTGACCGAGAACAAACGAACACGGACTGGCCATCACTGTGTGTGTGTGGGGGGGGGGGTTGTGTGCGTGAGTTGGCAGTGTGGGAAAAGGCACTGATACGGTGATCAACGAATCGTGAATTCAACCTGTGGCCGTTTGATCGCGGGACCTTATCCAGTGAGCCATCTTTTCATACCTGGACGTGCATTGTCGCCCCAGCACAATGTAGGTTTGCTTGTCTACTCGTTCGCTTATTTCTGTCTCTCCGTGTCAATCGGGGCGCCGCCCTGGTCTAAGTGGTAGCGCGTTGGACCACAAATCACTACCGCCTGAGTTCGAATCTCAGCGTGAGCATATCTTACTGGTGTTTCATCTTTGACTTCGCTTCATTACCTTTGGAGGTCGTTCGGCCCATTTAACCTACTATGTGCACAAATGTGTCTTCAATCATCATCATCCGTGTCGATCTCCAGGTGTCGCTCTGTCTCTTGTACCAGGCTATGGCCATGTGCATGTGTTTGTGTTTCTAATTATACCTTCCTTCTACACTGTAGAGGGGAACAAACGAAAGTGATCAAAATGTCAAAGAACTTGATGGACAGTCATGGCAATGAGATCCTAGCACCTCACACATAAGTTGGTCTTTTAGAAGACGGATAGGCTTAGCAAACTACTTCATTAGTAAAGTAACTATCATGTCATCGCGAGGACATTCCGATCACTAAATGTGGTAAGATCACTGTCTTTGGCATATATATATATATATATATATATAGTGTGTGTGTGTGTGTGTGTGTGTCTGTGTGTGTGTGTATTTGGTGTGGTATATATATATATATATATATATATATATATATATATACAGTCAGATAGATGGCTGGATGGACAGACGGACGGACGATCTGACGGACAGACAGACAGACGACAGACAGAGAGAGAGAAAGAGACAGACAAACAGCCAGCCAGAGAGAGAGAGAGAGAGAGAGAGAGAGAGCGGAGACAGACAGACAAACAGACAGACAGGCAGATATATATATATATATATATATATATATATATATATATATATAACCTTAGCCATAAGTCCCCGATATAACCTGCACCGAGACTAAACAATCCAACATATCTCATCACGAAGTAGATGAACGGTTCAGGTGTCGTATCCAGTTTCAGCTGATGATGTTACTGACATCATCATCTGAAATAGATTTTATTTGCAAAGGGAAAAAACCCCGGAGAATTTTTGTCAATTGACGACTCGGTGGTGTCCTCAAGTCATCATACCTCCGTAGCTGAGAACATCCAGATTGGGATAAAGGTTGGATGATTGTCTGTTTAATCTTGGCGCTAGTCACACCTGGAGTACACCATCGAGAGAACGCTTCTGTGGGAAGCATCCCACAAACACAGGTATCACTAATATTCGAACGCTATTTTCGAGATTTCACAGAACAACGCGTTTTCAGAGCGTCTTGGATCAGAAGAGAAGAACGTGACTGAACATCATCTGACAACAAGTTGTCCCTTTGTCTCGAATTTAAAGAGATGGTTGTAACAAGAAGCACATCATTTTATTAAATCGAACTCGGATCAATTAGCAGAGACTTACTGTTGTTAAGTGTACACCTTAACACTGTTGAAGCTGTTCGTTGGAAATCCTTGGTTACAATTATAATATTCTTTCACTACTCTGCTGCTTGCCATGTAATGGAACGTATAGTGCGGCAACTTTATCGTGCTGATGATTGATACTTAAGTGTACACGACTCTAAAGCTGAAAGACAGTTAGGATGACATGTCGAGATCAGTCGATAAATAAGTCGCTCAAATTGATCCTTGAGTGGATAGCAGTATCCTGAATTTAAACGTAAATCGGGAAGGTGTATTTTGTCTTGAGTTAAAAATTAGCAAATTAACAGTGTACGTATCAAGTTGATATTCCGTGACTAGATCATAAACGTTGGCTTCTCGTCATGTGTGTGTACAGCTGAGGTGGCATGTTATATCCTGATCCGGGTGTCGTAACGCTTCTCGATTGGACTATAGCCGGACACCTCCGTGTTGGAAAATGGCACCAACAAACACAACATAACGGTTCTGGACATTTGATGAAACAAACACGCAAAATGGAGGTTGTATTAATGGTATTCCTTCAGCTAAATTCTGTTTGTACAGATTTAGAAACCTTAAGACCGCTCATAGACAAGTCTAATTATATATATATATATATATATAT
>JAODUP010000680.1:270000-285000 GCA_025642065.1 Paralvinella palmiformis | reverse complement strand
TAGTCGACGTCGACGATGACCCTCCGACGGTGAACCATGACGTGACGAGTAGGATGAAGGAGAATAGTTGCTGCTGTAGTCGGTGACAAACTGATGGCGGGACGACGGCGTTTCCTAATCGTTGATGGTACATTTATTTGTACTTCGTACACGAATCATCCTCAGTAGTTCTGAGTTGGTGTTTTTGGCCCAAATTTCGGTACTTCCCCAAATATTGGAATTTACCTCTGGTATTTTCCGTCGTCAGTAAAACTAGCCAACCCAGATATAAAATCAGCGTAATTAAGTCTGTTTGGTGTCTTCCTGTTTATTGTCTTCGTGCATGAAGATAACCGTTCTCTATTTAATATCATACATCCATGCTCTGTTATGTAACTCTGTTCGGACAGAACTATAATTAGGTCAACATACCAGCTGGTACTTTGACGAATAACAATTGGATGGTAACTGAAGCGAGTTTACGCAAACAACTACCATCAATCTCGTAATTCTTTTAAAAAGACAAGCCAATGGTCATATCATACACACAACACACACACACACACACACACACACACACACACACTCACCTCTGGACACAGACAGATGAATGTGTTGTCGAAATGTGCTTTGAGAAATGTCGTCTGTTAAATAACATCAAGATCAAGGAATTGATTTTACATTAGACTGTTATGATGAGTCTCTTTATCACTGTTACACTGTTAGCCTGTTAAACAAACCTGAAATTATCAATATGGCGTTAATAATAATCAAGTTAGTGGCTTTCTGTGGCTAGAATTTGCACCACAATTCTTTTCAGAGACTACAACACTTATTTATTTGGTCATCAATTTTAAGCATCCAGCGTGTCATGATTCCTTCGCGTCTGTATCATTCATCACCAGAAACATTGTAACATCTTCTTGGCCATAGTAACCAATGGCAACAGACAGGAAACCGGATACCCAAGTAATATCCTGGGAGTTGCTTAGTAAAGAAAAACTGATTACACTGTTCTTTAAATAGAAGCCGTGACTGCCCTCGAAAAGTGAAATATTTTACTGGCAAGTTGACCTCATTTAATCTTGTTTTTGAATGATGACAAAGCAAAGCACAAGGTATATGCTTTATTCATATTAAATGGCATGTATTATGGAAGGAAGTCGTTCAATCCCAAATTTTACATTAAATTCGACCAAAGAATTGTTTGTATGTTTGTTTGTTTGTTTGTTTGTTTTTTACTTACATGCTTGCTTGTTTGCTTGCATGCTTGCTTGTTTGCTTGTTAGCGATCGTCAATACATCCGCTTCTCCTTTCTTGCTTACCTGCTTCCTTCTTTCCTTTTACATTAAATTCGACCAAAGAATTGTTTGTATGTTTGTTTGTTTTTTACTTGCATGCTTGCTTGTTTCTTTGCATGCTTGCTTGTTTGCTTGCTTGTTAACGATCGTCAATACATCCGCTTCTCCTTTCTTGCTTACCTGCTCCCTTCTTTCCTTTTACATTAAATTCGACCAAAGAATTGTTTGTATGTTTGTTTGTTTTTTACTTGCATGCTTGCTTGTTTCTTTGCATGCTTGCTTGTTTGCTTGCTTGTTAACGATCGTCAATACATCCGCTTCTCCTTTCTTGCTTACCTGCTTCCTTCTGTACTTTCTTTAAATATAACGATATGACAAGAGTTTTCGATAAATCAACAAACGTTATGATAATCTCTCCCGTTTCCGGTTCTTGCTGCCGGAAACCAAAATGACGTGATGATGTTGGATGATTCGTATATTGAGTGTGTGTGTCATTGACTTTCTATTTGCTTTAATCACTAATACGTCAAATAGAATACAAGTTATGATTGCTTGTGTTAATGGTTGAGAATAAAATTTCCTCTTCTTATATAATTCAGCATATTTATGGTTAATGAATTGTAGTAAAGCTCAGTGATTTGCCTTAAGACCCCAAGCCATGGTGGCAATATCATATGTTTACGCGGTGAAAAGCATCAAAAACAGATAGGATCTAATGCAAATAATTTTATCACTGTTCCAATAACACCATATAATGGCACAGCTGTATAAAATATAAATATAGGTTTTATAAACTGTCAGTCGATCTGTAATAAATCTGATGAAATATCTGATGTTGTTATGATTATGGATCTTGATACGCTTCTCGTTACAGAGACTTGGCTTATCGCTACTATTTTTGGTGAAGTGACTCCAGCTGAATATTCATTCCATCATGCAGTTCGGATTCACAAGAAAGATTGGGGAGTCGTCGTTCTTCTTCGTGGTTCTTTGAAGTGTGAAACCCATTTGCGCTTTCAGGCTAAAGTCTTTTAAAAAGTATCTACTGTCTTTTCAATCTGATGGGGATAAGTGTTCGTTTAGCTATTTATTTCAAAGAGTTTTCGGAATCTGTTAACTCCCTTGCTACCAACAATGGCCATTCGTTGATCTTAGTTGATTACAATATAGTGTATATATACAGAATAATACAGACACCAAACAACTGGCTGGCATTCTAAGATCTGCCAATCTCAGCAAGAAAGAACACACAAACATGGTCATCTCATGTGATAATAATAATAATAATAATAATAATTACCAAACTTCTATAGGGCCTATTTCCTCGAAAGGAATCAAGCTCGGTGGTGCACCTAGTACAGGGGTTGGCCAAACTCATAGTCTGGGTACGATGCAAAGTTCATCAACAATGATCAGATGGCAAGGAAACGTAGGAATGATAAGCTAGTCTGAAAAGGTGAGTTTTTAAATGGTGATGGAAAGAAACTATGCTATTTGATGACTTACCATGTTTAGATAGTGAATTCCAAAGAGTAGGGAGAGCAACTGAAAAAACAAGAGTCCCAGTATGAGTTTTAACCCTGGGAATAGACAACAAGTGAAAACCAGATGAACGGAGTTCTCTGGGCTTGGACGCTAAAGAAAGCATGGAAAATAGATATGAAGGTTATCCAGAAGAAAGAGTTTGATAGGCAATAGTGCAGAGTTTGAAAGTGATGTGAGATTGAACAGGGAGCCAGTGAAGCGATTTCAGAAGAGAACCTGTGACAACTTTAGCTAAACAGTTCTGAACACACTGAAGTTTTAGAATATTATTAGATGCAATGTTATAAAGAAGAGAGTTGCAGTATTCAACCCTACTAGTAATCAATGCTGTAGCAATGGTTGGGGGACTAAAAGAGAAATATAGTAGGAGAGAGACGTCAGAGAAACGTGTTTTCTGAAATTAATATCGCTATGATGATGATGATTATTTAATTGAGTATTTGTCTGTGTCTTTACAGAAACAATATGTTTCAACTAAAGTTATAAGCCGATTGACAAGCATGCCTTTCTTGTAGATATGAAGGTAACTACTCTGGTATTGGATCCAAAAGATGATTAATATCATCTGGTGGATCTCTATAATAGTACATTGAGGGACTCTGTAGATGAGCATGCATCTTTACGGACAAAAGAAATGCCAAGAAAACCACTACTTCCATGGTAAAATAAGGACATACAAACTACAAAGAGACACAGCGAATACTAATATCCTCCCCTCTGCAAAATCAGAATATTACAATACAAACATCAAAGCATGCAAGGGAAATCAAAGGACGTTTTTAAGTTATATGAATAAAGTACTACATAAAAGTCAGACTGTCGTTCCAAACATTATCAAATCAGACAAAGATAAGGCCCATTGTTTTAATAAGTTCTTCTGACAAAAGATACCAAATATACATAATGGGTTTCTTCCAGCACCTCATCATATTGGTATGGCATTGGTATAAGATTCCTGCATGTCCACGATGGATACATTTGAGCCTTTTATAGAGGCTGATATCAGACAGTTGCTGAAAATGTCATCTAATGCTTTCTGTGCAGTTGAAAGATTGTCTGGATGTTCTGATAAACCCAATTACAAATATAGTTAATAAATCATTATCTCTGGGTGTTTTCCCAAGATCCATGAAAGCTGCCTTGTAAAACCATTAATAAAAAAAACACTATGGACTATAATATTCTAAACAATTACAGACCTGTTTCAAATCTTACGTTTTTATCTAAAGTTATAGAAAAGGCAGTTGCTTTCCATCTAAACAAATATTTAATCAATAATAACCTTAATGAATCACTAGAGTCTGCCTATAAAAGTGGTCACAGCACTGAAACAGCCTTGGTTCGAGTGAAAAATGATATTATGATGTCAATTGATCAAGGTAAGCCAGTAATACTTGTTCTTCTGGACCTGTATGTTGCATTTGATATAGTTGACCATAATGTACTTTTCTCTAGGTTAAAAGACATGTTTGGTATTTCAGGCCAAGTACTTGAATGGTAGCGACCCTATCTGGGTCAACGCTCTCAGGGAAGGTCTGTTCATGGTATTTTATCTGACGTTTAGCATTTATAATCTGGTATTCTCTGGTATACGTGTCCTCTTGGGATCATTGCGCAGCGATATGGGGTTAAATATCACTTGTATGCTGATGACACACAATTATATATATATATATTTATATATTACTGGATCCTGATAATGAGTAAAGAAAATCCTCTTCCTTGAAGAATTTAGAATATTGTATTGCTGATATAAATCTATAGATGGCTCAAACTCTTCTAAGATTAAATTTTAAGAAAACAAATATATTATATTTGCCTTCACCACATTGTTTTAAATCACACTCAAAAAATTCCGGCATTAAAGATGGGTGCTTCTTCGATTATCTCTAATGAGTCAATAAAATATCTAGAGGTTATTTTTTGACAAATGTATCAACATGTATGAACATGTCACATCAGAATGCCGTGCCGCTAATTATAACATCAATCAGTTTCGGCGAATTCAGAATAGTGCAGCTCGCATAGTGACAAATATTCAAACAACTGTTCATTTTCGCCCAATTTTTCAAAAACTTGATTAATTACCTGTTAGACATTCAGGATTTTACTAATAACTTATAAATCTATCAATGACACGACACCAGAATACCTGTGTGAAATGGTGTCCATTATAAAGTCATCCCTAAAACTTAGGTCTTCCAGTCAGATAATATTGCAGGTGTCTGCTTCTTGGCTCAAGACATATGGTAATTGTGCACGTAGTGTTCCAGCCTTCAATTTGTAGAATAGATTGCCGGAAGAAATTAGAAATGCGTCATGTCTTGAATATTTTAAATCCTTCTAGAAGCACACCTGTATCTGAAGACTGTGTTATCTTTTACTTCACCTCAGTTCATTATCTTCAGAAATAGTTTTACTCATTTAGCCTCATGCTATGAACAAATGTGTCCGTAAAATAACAGCATATAAAGAGATTTGTTATATATTTATATATATATATATATATATATATATATATATATAAAATCTATTAAAATAACTATATATCTGTCATATATCTACGTATTTATCAATCTCTCTCACTGTGTTTGTTGTGTTTGTGTATGTTTGTTTGTGTGTGTGTGTGTGTGTTTGTTTTTGTGTGTGGGGTGTGTGTGTGTGTGTGTGTGTGTGTGTGTGTGCGTGTGCGTGTTTTTTTAGCTGATATAGGCACAGGCAAGAGAACCCCGAATGTGAATTCAAACTCTGGACGTTTCTTCAGGGGACTGATCCAAATGGACTTTTCTGCCCCAAGCCGCCAAGCAAAACAAAAAGCGAAACCCAAGCCGTGGAGTTTGGGAGTAGAACACCCAAGTCAGATCACGGCAGTAGTGAGAATGTTTAGATTAATTATCTAAGCAGCCCTATTTATAGCTATTTTTCAATTGCTGTATCTTTCTTCAAAGCAATACTATATAAACCATATAACCCAATTGTCACTGTCTTCAAAGATCAGTTTTTACAAAGGGCAGGCGTCATGAAGCGACTACTATTAAAACTGTTTATCTTAATTGCTATTAAAAGACTGACATCTGCGCTGAAGCAGACCGTAATAGCGCGTCATAGCTTTGATACTGTTTGAACTATGTTATCATTTTCAAACCTGACCTAACGTCTGCTATTGTAGTTCTTATATGTTATTTATGACAAGCAGATTAGAGCTAATCTTGAATCTCATAGTACAAACTGGACCTAGGAAAGATAATTCTATTCCCACATACAACCAAGGTGAATTTTATAAGTTGTTATATAAAACACACCAACCGCTCGAGCAGTGTTTCTATTCCTGAGTCAGGAGTACATGCTTTAAGAGCATACTGTGTCTGCTACAGTCATTTAAATGCTGGATAACCAGGCCAAACATCTAAATGGCGTGCCTCCAAAGACGCAAATAGTGCACGAATATATAGCTCTAGATCAACTTATCTTGAATGCAGGGACCGGGAAATATGGTCTCCACGCATAGAAAAAGGAACTTTCTCAACCGCAGCATAATATGCCTTGTGATATTTGCTGGAGGGTCAAATACCTCATAAACATACAAATCCAATAAATACTATGACCTACTCGTCACTATTACATCGGCGCTTTAGCAGACCGTTATGGCAGAATTGCCCTTCTATATATTAACATTTTCAAATCAGACCTAATGTCTGCTATACAAACTATAATTATAATATATGGTTTTATTAATGACAAGGAGACTAAGGTTAGCCTTGAATGTCATAGTACAGACTGGACATAACTGGACCTAGGAAAGATAATTCTATTCCCACAAACAACTAAGGTGAATTATATATACAACTAAAGTTGTTATATAAAACACACCAACCACACGAGCTGTGTCCAATGCCACCGCTCGAGATGCGATGCAGTGTTTCTATTCCTGAGTCAGGAGTACATGCTTTAAGAGCGTACTGTGCCTGCTACAGTCATTTAAATGCTGGATAACCAGGCCAGACACCTAAACATACACCTAAACATACAGTCTCCACGCGCAGAAAAAGGAACATCTCAACCGTAGCATAATATGCCTTGTGATATTTGCTGGAGGGTCAAATACTTCGTAAGCATACAAATCCAATAATTCTATGACCTACTCGTCACTAACCCTTTATATCAAATATTACGAAATTGGTAAAAAGAAAACACAAACCTCAATCTCTGGCACGGGCAATGTGTGTTTTAGCTGTGTATAATAAGGCACAGGCACAAAGAATCTCGAACCGTGAATTCAAACTCTGGATGTTTCTTTAGGGGACTGAATCCAGAGTGGCGACTTTTCTTGCTGAGACATGTGTAATGTCTCACCAGTCCCTGTGTGTGTGTGTGTGTGTGTGTGTGTGTGTGTGTGTGTGTGTGTGTGTGTGTGTGTGTGTGTGTGTGTGTGTGTGTGTGTGTGTGTGTGTGTGTGTGTGTGTGTGTGTGTGTGTGTGTGTGTGTGTGTGTGTGTGTGTTAGGGTACATATAGAGAGGCAACAGGCGCAGAGCATCAACATATCTAAACATCCTTCGAAACGCACCTCCATAAATCTAAATATAAGTACCTGAAGATGACGATTTTTTCTAATGATGATTTAATTCATAAACTGAATGCATATAAAATTTATATTTAATATAGAAATATTCAATATATTACTACGTCATTTGTCAAAATAACGCCTTTGGGGGACTCACTAATAAATAGATATTATTATTATCATCATCATCATCATCATCATTTTTCTAGTAAGTCATTCTTTCTATCCGGTATCCACCTTCACTAACAAACAAACGAAGGAGCGAGCGAGCGAGCAATTGTTTTATTTAGTAATATCTTGCATACATAACTGAGAGAAAACTCCCTAAGGAAATCATATGGTTAGTCTGAAGCCTTATCGTGATGGATGAGACAACCCCCAAATACACCCTACATTAGAGTTCAATTCCATGACCTGGAGGTGTGCCATGGCGTTCCAGAAAACGGTACACAAAATAAAGTTTTCGTAAAAATTAATCTGAACGACCATAAACTTAATTTGAAAGATAACGTAAATAATGGATCATTCCTCAGTAAAGTTTTACAGCTGAATTAAAACCAAAACAAAATTCGAGATGATTCTGACCTTAATTAGTCATATTTGGAATAAAATTGCCTCCGCCATGTTTTGTAATCTTGTAAAACAAATTCTGTCGTAAATTGCGTTGTTGTTTTACTGCCACTTTGGTGTACATCAGATGCTAAATGTGAGAGACGAAACACCCTTCAGACATAGCCCAGTCTGGAGTTTGAACCCTTGTGCAACAGGCATGTGGTCATGCGCGTTAGAACTTAGGCCATAGAGGCGTCCCTCTTCAAAGCAGGCGATCTTTCAGGTCGCATGTATATTTACAAGCATCGGAAACCCAGAAACAACTAGAACTATTGGATATTATCGAATTTATTTCTAAACATTACAATTGTTAAAACTCCCAAATGTTAAAGCTCTAAGCTGCAATAAGACATTGAGGTATTCTGGATTAGTCTTTATACATTACACTTCTCAGGATAAACAATCACGCAGTCAGAAATACAATAACAACAACAACAACGACTTAACACGAACAATTAATACAGTTAATATCACATGTGCCGCAAAACCTATTTACAACGGGATATTTAACACCTCCCCTCCCCTGCCTCCCACACATCACCGTACCAGTGCACGTATTCCTCCTCCTTCTCCAACTGATGGTCGTAGCGTTACTCGTGTACAACACTCTCCAACAAGCGATAGCAGTTCGCTCAGTTCCATCCGAAGTTGACGCCAATCATGTCGTACAACTTGCTGTTCAACGGTCTGAAGAACTCCCGGAGAACCTTCATCGTAGTCGGGCTGATGTCGGGATGCCTGCGGCCCTTGCTCGGCGACAGACACTTCTGCCGACGCTGCAGCCTCATGCAGTAGAAGCCCTTCGTCTTGTTGTAGTAGAAGCTCTCGGCCGAGATGCGATGATCCAAGCCGAGGAAGGTCTCGACCTTCCGCAGCTCGGCGACCGGATCCCGGATCAGATTCTCGCCGTTCACGATGTGGAGCTGAGAGAGGCTGAAGTACTCGAGCCACCTGGACAGATGTTTGTGGTACACAGAACGCTCTATTGGCCGGTAGTCGGCGTCCACTTGCCCCGTATCGGGATCGATGACCAACTCGTCGAACGACTCGTGGTACTTGCCCATCGCCGACTTCGTCGAGTGTATCTGGACGTAGTCCGATATGGCCCGCTCGATCGGATCCCGAAGGATGAGCAGCAGCTTGGTGGACCTATCCATGTCGCGGACCCGTTCCGGAACGGCCGACTCGACGAAGTAGGCCGGCGTCTTCTCGATGGTGACCTGCTCCGGACGAGTGCGCGGCATCCGCTTCCGGTACCAGGCCAGGCCGCGGGCGTAGTGCTCGTCGTCATCGAAGAAGTGCATCTCCTGCTTCTGAGCGGCAATCGCTGGATGGAGGTCGAGAAACTGGAGCAGGGCCCTAGTACCCGCCTTACGGACTCCGATAATGATGCACTGTGGCAGTCGACGTTTGGTACGCTTGTTGTGTACCCTGTCGCCGCCCTTGTTGCGTTCGCTGTACTCGGCGTCGACGTAGATGACGTCGCCGTTTTCGACGTCAGACGGTTCGATCGTCTTTACGACGATCGCCCGATTGAGCGCCGCCAGGTCCCGACAACAGAGGGCGTAGCGAGACGGGCTCGGCAGACACTGCAGCAGGAGGAGCGCTATCGTTGCCATGGAGATGCCGAGCGCCGCCATCAGCCGGAAGCGGGTCAGTTGGGGGCAGCACTGAGGAGCCTGCCTTTCGACGCCTCGCCGAGTTCGGGTGATCACTTCCGGGTCGTCGTCTATTATCGCCGGATAGTTCGTCGACATCGTCCTCACGAGTTTATAATCAGCTGTTAAAAATAAGACAAAATAGGTCGTAAATTATTAGAATATATTTCGTTGAGAGGTTAGAGGTCGACTAATAGCTGTCATCCCCAAGGGTAGGCCAAATAATCGTTCACTGCCTCATTCACTACCTCACCCGCAATTAATATTTGACCATCTTCGATTCTAATATATCGTTATCTTTATAATAAATAAAACGCTTCATTTAAAAGACTATATCATAGTAATGGTATAAGAATATATATATATATATATATATATATATATATATATATATATATATATATATATATATAAGCTATATTAAATATTAATATGATGATGATAATAATAATAATAATAATATAGTAACAGTATACTCTCAAATGATTTTTTCTATAATTATAGTATTTTAGGTTATTACTCCCTCACATATTAATTAACAGAGACAGTAATTACGAAGTATTTGTTTTTCTCGTTCAGTGTATCACAGCTAATTAATATCATCCGAATGGCATCATATCATTAAATTATCATGAGATTATTCAAAATAATATTACATAACTAGATTATATGATATAATATGTCGTGTCATCCATACACATCGTGTCATCCATACATTGCGATATCACGTAAAATTATGTTACCCATGTTAGCTATTAATGTCTATAATATATATGTTAGCTTTGATTAACCGCAAATCATGAATCAACGTGATGAGTATACCTTTGACACACACGACCATCTTTCCAAAACGTTTGCGATATGAATGAATACATTATGATGTATAGCAAGGACTTATATATGTTATAATATATCACGAATAACAATAATATCCCATCTTCTAACAATTCCACGCAATCCTTAGACCAATATGTTGCTAACAAGGCTGCCAGCGTGATGAATGATGATGATGCAGCTAGAAACGTTCGGAATGACGGCCGATGACAGCACGTGTCATCGCGGGAACATCACAATGGTCATCCCAGTCACTCGCCGACTGACAGGTTTGCCTCGAAGTGAGGGGCAATTGTAATTAATTAGAGAAAACACTCCGCTGCCAAGATATGACATCTCAGGGATATGTCTGACGTCAGCATATTGACAATTGACTATTGTTAATGATGTTCTTGGGAAGAGAAGACATCATGTTATAAAGGTAAACAAATCATCAACACGCATAAATACCATTTCCTAGAATTCAACTCAGAATCACAATTGAGTTATATCCCACGGATCAAGTAAATCTAATTAATATTCATCAGTAAACAAAATCACAAACGTAATTATGTTTACCTCGAATGATAGACAACAAATTTCGGTCTAATTGTCACCACTTTAAGTCATATATTTCATCGGATGGTATAAATTTATAAATCTGTGTCGTAATTAGTAAAACCTATTATTATCAGTTACCTAAGTTGTATTTCAAAAATCATTAATTGTATCAACTGTTACTGATATTACTCGCATAATAATAATTTCTTTCACCAGGACGTTATAAACATGGCGAAGGTGTGTGCTTGTGGGGGGGGGGGGGGGATTTGAGTCTGTGTATGAAATAATATCGGGGTCTCTGTATATATACAGAGAGAGAGGGGGGGCATTATCCGATAGATAAATACGCAGGTATGTGATATACGATAGATATATAGTTAGTTAGTTACTTTGATGATTAGTTAGTAAATTAGTCCGTTACATAGGTATATAGATAGATAGATAAAGATAAGAATCTTCATTGTCATTTTTCCGGGGACAAAAACACAATCATTATAATCGATTATTTCATCTTGTAATCGATCCAAATCTGCGTCATACATCAAAGAAATCGAGAAATATCTACGGTAAAAATAACTAAAACCTCGTTTTCGGTTTACTTTAATCATCTCTTTGACGACACAGAGTCCAGGTACGAAAGTGAAATCTCCGAATACGTGGCCATGTCGTTTGTTTATTTGTTAGCTTATCATTTGGTCTGAGTGTCTAAAATAATTATATTAATATAGTTATATACTAACAAATTCAGGTTCAATTAACCCCCGCCATCTGTCTGTAATTAGTGGTTTCGGAGGGTACTCAAATAAAGCCAATTAAGCAGATCATCAAGAGAGACGGTGGTGCCACCTACCAAGATCTGCTCAACGCGTACCTGACCTGACATTTGACATCGGCACGACTAATTGATTTTGACTGACAATTATAGGGGATTACTAGTCATACTAAGAAAAATGTATCTAAAATTTGGAGCTGTGTACTCGTCAATAGACAGTAGATAGTTGACGCGATCGATCATTGTTTAAAAGATCGTAAAGGAATGAGCGTAAATCGTACCCACGTCTTATGGTGTGTAAACAACATCTTAATCACGAGATAATATTAGACAAGACAAACGTTCACAAGATGAAATCTGACGCGCTTGATGCAAAACAGAAGACAAAACTTAAATTTATTTGAATTTTTATTTCAGAAAAAGATAAACATATCAAATTAAAAATATCCCATAAGATGACATTTATTAGATCTCACATTTGATATGTTAAATATCTCCCTCTCTCTCCTCTCTCTCTCTCTCTCTCTCTCTCTCTCTCTCTCTCTCTATATATATATATATATATATATATATATATATATATACGCCAGAATGAACAATAATAATAATAAGTATCTTGCGAACTCATCTCAAGGAATTACGGCAATGTTCATTCTGGCGTATTCCTCTGTTGGATTACAGGAGTGAGATTACATAATAAACATTTATTCTATCACTGACGACCTGTGTCGCAGTCGGGTTGTGAGTTACGAGAAATTCGCTATAAAGCGACACCTCTCGGAATCCCGTTGAATTAATCTTCAATACACGACGATCGTAACAATTTGTTTTCTAAACCGAATAAGTCGCTAAATCCGATTTAAGACCGTCGACTCAGCTCCAGGTCCCCATACATTCTGATTATTTATTGATGAGTTTCGTGGCGGAAATATTGAACGTTCAATTGCTGAATGGAATATTACGGGCTAAATCTCACTTTATGACATAACAATACATGAACGTCGGAGTGAATCAGATTCTGGCGTTGCCTATTTCTGTTGAATGTTTCATTCATCAGCGGGAATGATACAGCTTCGTTATTTCATTTAATTAGAGCGTAGCTCATCGGTTTTGTGTCTCAAGTGAGACCCAACGTCAAGACATAACATAGCAATAACTCATTCTATGGATCATTAAGGTATATTAATTATTTTTCCTTATTTAGTGTATTTGGTTAATTATTATTGACATTAAGACATAAAGAAGACAGCCCTGACCTTGAACCTTTTTTAAGAGAAGCTTATCTGGATGTTGTTACGGTAAATATATAGAGATGGTTTATTGGTATTAGTTTAGGGAGAAGACAGTGGATAACAGATTGATGGTTGTTTGTGTGGGAGAGGGTGTGTGAGTGAGTGAGTGAGTGAGTGAGTGAGTGAGGAGTGAGTGAGTACCATGCCAGCTGTCTGTCTGTCTGTCTGTCTGTCTGTCTGTCCGTCCGTCCGTCCGTCCGTCCGTCCGTCCGTCCGTCTGTCCGTCTGTCTCGTCTGTCTCTGTCTGTCTGTCTGTCTGTCTGTCTGTCTGTCTGTCTGTCTGTCTGTCTGTCTGTCTGTCTGTCTGTCTGTCTGTCTGTCTATATGTTTGCTTGTTTTTCCCAACCTGTCCATCCATTTGTATATAGCTAAGTATTTGTCTAAATCTATCTATAGGTTTAAGTAACAGATCACTTCGTGAGACGTAAATATGAATTTTCTATTGGCTTTGTAATTTTTTTGAAACGATAATATGAATTTAATCGATATTTATTATTGTTATCGTTGTTATTGCTGTTGTTGTTGTTGTTGTATCGTTGCAGTTACTAGACTGTCAGGTTGTCAGGTTCACACACACACACACACACACACACACACACACACACACACACACACACACACACACACACATATTTTAATCGAAAGAGAAGTACCTAGGTCAGAATTTCGCCCACAGTTTATATAAACATATATATTTGTCATAAGCTACCTATCAAGCTACGTACAGTCGATGGAATGTTGACTTCTTCCGGTCTACAATAGTTACGCCCGTAAGTCGAGTGCGAAGACGTGTTTATTGAAATGGCATCTCTTAATAAAATGGTTAGTAATATTATTCATGACGTCAGTCGGTATATTCACACGCGCATGCGCACATCTGTACACCTGTTTACATAGATAGCATAAGCCCGTTCCATCGAAGCTGCCAAAATAACATGGAACTAGAACTTGTTGACAGGGCTAAAATTTGGGGGGAAGGGTGTCCAGACTAGATAGGGGATGATAACACGATATAGCAATGAAGAAGGCGATAATAAAACGGGCTGCGAAGAGTGAGCTGTTAGGGATATAAATAAATTTGTTTCTATTGCATGAAGACTTCTCTCAAGTGATAAAAAAAACAAAGCGAGCTCATCTCTTATCATATGGTATCGTTTACGATGTGACATGGGACACCGTCTCGTTTTTGTAGACATGTAAATTATTTGATAATTATTTTAATAATCATTCGGTGCTTAAGCTGTTTTGGATGATAATTCGAACGATGCGGGCTAATTAATGTAGTTAATTTCCACCATCTAAAAAGATTGCTAGGATTATTGCCGGTTACCGATTGGCAACTGAAGCTCCCCCAAAAAAACCCTTTTGGAAAACAAAAAAAGATTTTTTGGTTTTAAAAAAACAATGATGTTTAAAATAGTGATTACATGATATAAATCTACATCCGTTAGTTGGAAAGGCTGACCTTGAACAATCGTCTAGGGTGTTCTTTAATCAACCTATGTGCATATATTCGGAAACGATCTGTTTATACTGTAATGTATTTTCATTAATGTCGAGGCAGAAAACCTTGTATCAGCCATTCAGCTCCTCAGATGGCTTTTGATTAGCCTCAACACAAAGAAATTACGCTCTGCTTCGGCAGATGTGGCAGGTAGAGTACATGCCAATACCGGTAAAATTTTAATGTTCGGAAAGGATTCTGGATCTGCAGATACTAAGGCTTTCATCAAAGTATCAGGTAAATCGGCCCTGTCAGACTGGGTGGACCACATACTGAACCATCTGGATACCATCTAATGACCTCGGAGTTAGTTGGGAGGTCGTCATGACATGATTCCAAATTTTCTGATGGAGGCATCCCTAGTTTGACCATTAAAGATGGTATTAGATTTAAGAAAGCA